>RJWM01006952.1:0-81025 GCA_004363535.1 Dasyprocta punctata | reverse complement strand
CAGCCTCGCGCCTGCCAGGGCAGGTGCTTAAGCCACTGAGCCAAACTCCCGGCCCTGGTTTTTTGAGGCAGGGTCGCACTATGTAGCTCAGGCCGGCCTTGCGCCGCGTTGTAGCCCAAGCCGGCCTCGAACTCACAACGCTCCGCCTACCTCAGCCTCCCGAGTGCTGGGATTAAAGGCGTGCGCCACCACGCCCGGCACAAATTTCATTTTTTAAAAGTCTCATTATGGCTTTTCTGAGGAGGTGGAAACACTAGTTAGTAGGATAACACAGTGATTGAAGTCTAATGGTGACTTAGAACAGGGTAGGGGCAGTGGAGATGATGACAAGTATTCACTTTTTGGATACATTTTGAAAGACCCAATTGCATTACTAGTAAGATAGGAGAGTATTACATTTAAGGGGGAAAAAAAGGATGTCTTCCACACTTTTGGTCTAGGCAATTTGACAGATAGCATTATCATCAAATTACAACAGTAAGGTAGTACTAGAAGCATGTTTGGAATGAGCAATGAAAGTAAACTTAATTTTGGAAATACTAAGTTTAAAAGGTCTTTTTGAGACCTGTCAGGGTGGCAGCTAAATAAACATTTGGGACATTCAGGCATGAGATCTGAGCTTTAGTTATGGATTCAGAAGTCATAAGCATTTAAATACTATTTAAATTATAGAAACTGATTTCTCAGCCACTATGTATAAAGAAGGAAGAGGAACAGTGAATGAACCTTGTGGCTCTTCATTTTTGTAATGAAAAGGAGGAGGAAACACAAAAAAGGATTGGAAAATTATGAGCATGATCTGAAAATTGAAGAGATCACAAAATTCTGAAAAAAAAAATTTAAATGCACAGTGTGCATCCAAACATGGAAAAGAAAGCAACAGTGTCAAGTGATACAGATAGGTCAAGTGATATAAGGATCAAGAAATGACAGTTGAGGGATATGGGGTTGATGGATGCCTAGCATGTGTCAGGCTTTGAGATTGATCCACAGCAGTACCCAAATTGAACTGAATTAAAATAAAATGAAATGAAATAAAGTGGTAGTATACTTGAATTGTGGATGCACCTTAGCTTAGAGCTCTTGCATAGCATTATGAAGGCCTTTGATTCCACCCCAAGAACCAAAAAAAGAAAGAATGAAAGAAAGAAAGGAAGAAAGAAAGAGACAAGGGGAGGGAGAGGAAAGGTAAGGAAAGGAAAGGAAAGGAAAGGAAAGGAAAGGAAAGGAAAGGAAAGGAAAGGAAAGGAAGGAAAAAAGAAGAAAAAATATTAAATGTGCAGTGTAGCACCACTGGTAAATCTTAAAGCACAGCCTAGAGGAGGAGTGTTGGAGTACAACAGCATGTTAAGTACGTGAAGCTGAGTAGAGTGGCACATGCCTGGAATTCTAAAACTCTGGAGCCTGCGGCAGGAGGATCACAAATTAGAGTCCAGCTCAGGCAACTTAGCAGCAGTCTCTGAGAAAAAGGAAAAAAAGTCAGTGTGAAGGCCCTATGTTCAGTCCATAGGGAGAAAAAGAAAAGGGAGAAAAAGAAAAATTGGAGTGGTTGTGATAGAATGTACAAATTTCGATGTTTTTAAAAAAGTTCCCCAGTGAAGTGTGTTGCAAAGACATTAGCTAGAGGGAAGATGGGTGTAAGTTTGTTGAGGTTTTGAAAAGAGAGAAATAAATTCTTCATCTGGAAGGATGAATGCACGAGGGAAATAGACTATGTTTGCTGTGCAGCATTAAATGTCCTTTTAGAAGGAACAGTGATTTTCAAAGTGTGATTCCCTGACCAGTGGGATGAAACCTTTAAAGAAATGGGAATCATTTGGCCCTACCTGCAATGCATCAAAGGAGTAACCTCAGTAGTGGTGTACAAATATACATTTTATTCAGCATGATAATGAACTCATTGAGAAAGGAATCAAGAAAACAGTGTCATTCACAATAGCTACAAAGAAAATTAAATACCTGGGAAAAAACTCAAGGAAGCAAATGACCTTTAGAAGGAAAATGACAGTGTTTTCTTTGACAGCACATATACAAAGAAAATTACAAATTACTAAAAAAGAAACTGAAGAGGATACAAAAATGGAAACACATTACATATTCATGGATATAAAATGCTAATATTGCAACAAATATAAATACTACCTGAAGTGATGTACAGATTCAATGCAACACATAGAAAAATACTTAGAGACTCTTCACAGAAATAGAAAAACTACAGTAAAATTTGCGTAAAATTACTACAGACTGAATAGACAACAATCCTGAGTAAAAAATATTAAAACTGGATGCAGTAGCCAGAAGCAAGGTCTTGGTGGTGCCACACTGTGGAGAATGCTCCACCTAGCCGCCTGGACCCCAGAGATGCAAAACTCCACCCAGACAGGCGGAAGGTCCAGCATCACACTCCAGGAGGGAGTGAGTCCTCACTAACTTCACAGAGGATCGATGGTCTTCCCAGTTCAGCATCCCAGCGCAATCCGTCAGGGGAATGCCTGGCCAGCCACATAGGACACAGAAGTACCAAGCCCAGGCCAGCAAAGAGCCCCAGAGCTGCTCATCAGGGAGGAGCCAGCATAGCTGCAGGGCCTTGGAGAATTTGAGCTTTACACATTAGAACACAATGCAAACTCCATTGTTCAGGGGTGCAGCCATGCAGCAGTTCCTAGAGGTTGCAAACTCACCCCAGCCAGGAGCAAGGTCCTGGCACAATACACCTGGGATGCACATGGGCTTGCCACATGCTCCCCAGGCTCTGAACTCCTTGTAGCCAGACACAAGGTCCTGGTGGTGCCACACTCAGGGTGTGATCCAGGTAGCCACCTGGGTCCCTGAGATTCTGAGCTCCACCCAGCTAAACTGAAGGTCGCGTGCCACACCCCAAGGGTGTGTCTCTGCTAGCCACCTAGGTTGAGGAGATTCTAAACTCTACACAGTCAGGTTCTAGACCCCAGGAACAAGCTCCAGGAGTGTGCTCCTGCTAACTGCAAAGAGGATACAAACATTGTCCAGCCCATCATCCAGAGCAACCCAACAAAGTACATCAGGGAAACACACAGCCAGCCTCACAGACCACAGAACACAAGGGTCCAGTGCCATAATCTGGGGGTGTGCCCCAGCTAGCCATGGGGATATTGGAGGATTGAAGTTCCACCCAGCACAGGGTTCCAGTACAATTCATCAGGAGACTGCTTGGCCAGCCACACAGGTCGCAGAGGAAAATGACAAAACAAAAGAGCTAGATGCAGTCTCAGTCCCCTAGCCCACTGGGAACAAACCCAAGAGACACTGAAATGAAAGTCACAGAGAATCACACAACTGAAAGTTCTGAAATGATAGCAAATGAAGTAAAGAAACAACTCCATGAAGCTATAGAGGAAATCAGATCAGAAATAACCTCTCATGTAAAAGATGAAAACACAATCATGAAAGAAATGCTGTGTGTATCAGAACAAGATCAAGAGAAAAAATGGAAGAACATAAGAAAATGATGGAAACTTTGATTGAACAAAGTAAGACACAAATAAAATGCATGAAACAGATGCAAAGGGAAATTCAGGAAATTAAAAATTCCATGGAAAGTTGGCAAAACCACATGAATGATGCTGAAGATAGAGTTCTCAGACCTTGAAGATAGCATGGAAGCTTATGATCACAAAAGAAAACATCTCTTAAAAATAACAAGGAACCAGGAAAAAACAATTCTACAAATGCAAAATGATGCCAAGAGAAACAATATAAGATTAATAGGTGTCAGCTTAAAAGCAGGTGTCAATGCAAATGACCTGTGAAGAATATTTGCAGAAATAATAGCAGAAAATTTTCCAAACATGGGAAGAGAATCTGATACACAGATGAGGCATACAGAACCCACTTAACTATAACAAAAATGAATCTTCACTCAAACATATGACAATTAGGGCATCAGAAATTCAGCATAAGAACAGAATACTAAAATCTGTCAAGAGAAAAGAAACAGGTCACCTATGAAGGAAAACCTATCAGAATCATGACAGACTTCTCAACACAAACCTTCAAGTCCAGAACAGCTTGGAGTGAAATGTTTCAAATCCAAAAAGAAAACAACTTTCAACACAGATTTATGCATCCTACAAAACTATCATTAAAAATCGATGGAGAAGTAAGTTACCTTCCCAACAAAGAACAACTGAAGAAATTTATGGCCACCAAACCAACACTACAAAGAGTACTGAAAGACACTCTAGAAAGAGACAAAGATAACTGCAATCTTAAGAGCAACAGTAAATGGAAACCATTAAGCAGGGCAAATAATTAAACAGAAAACATAGAAAACCAACAACACAAAGATAACATGACAGGGATGAGTCAGTACATATCACTTGTATCAATCAATGTAAATGGTCTCAACTCACCAATAAAAAGAAACAGACTGGCAGAGTGGGTTAAGAAACAAAATCCAATAATATGCTGTGTACACGAAACACATTTAACTCAAAAGGAAACTCACAGACTAAATATCAAAGGCTGGAAAACAATACTCCATGCAACAGGAACCCAGAAAAAAGCAAGGGCAGCTATTATGTTTGCAGACAATGTGAAATTCAGACCAAGAATGATCAAAAGAGATAAAGAAGGTCACTACATACTCGTTAGGAGAAAACTTCAAGAGGAAGAGATTACAATCATAAATATATATGCACCAAATATGGGAGCACTCAACTATGTAAGACAAATCCTAGTAGTCATGAAAAACCAAATAAACAATAATACAGTTATAACGAGTAACCTTAACACCCCATTGTCACAAAAGGACAGATCAACCAAACGAAAAATCACCAAAGAAATAACAGAACTGAATCAAAATTGTGAGCAAACGGACCTAGTAGATGTGTACTAACTGCTCCAACCATAGACATCAGAATACACTTTCTTCTAAGCTGCACATGGGTCATTCTCTAAAATAGATCATATATTAGTCCACAGAACATGCTTAAGTAAATACAAAGGAACTGAAATAATTACATGCATATTATCTGAACATAGCGCAATAAGATTGGAAATTAATAACAAAAAACCCCACAAGAATCCCATAAACAAATGGAAATTAAATACTACTAAAGAATCAATGAGTCACAGAAGAAATTAAATAATATCTACAACTGAACGAAAATACAAATACAAATTACTGGAACCTGTGGGACACAATGAAAGCAGTCTTTTTTTTTTTCTCAGAAAGATAGCACTTTATGTGAGAAAAAGGATGATGGATTTGGGCAAAACTCAATGACCAACTAAAGAAGAACACAACACAGTAACAATAACAGTGCAATTTAATATTCAGTGAAGACTTATGGTAAGTCCAGCTTTATGCTAAATGTTTAACATGGCTTATTTTATGTAATTATCACAGTCTTATGAGCTAGGCACTACATTTTTAAAAACTGTTCTACAAATGAAGTTAAGAATGCTTAAATAAACTGCCTGACATCACAGTGCTAGTAAATGTCAGAGTTGCAACATGAACCCAATCTCTCTGACTCCTAAAGCCCTGCTACTAACAATTACATATTCTTCTGAATAACTTGGATACAGAATGGTATATTCTGAGACTGCATTATGAAAAGTTCTAAAAATATAATACTATTTCATAATAAAATCATTTATAATTGATTTCATATCTATATCATTTAGAAATGCTAGCAATAAGTATCACTGAGTGTATTCTCATCAACAGGGTCACATCAACAAGGAGCTTTCATTTACATGATTTACTATTCTTTCAGCTGGTATTTGCATTGACACCCCGTATAAAAGTAACACTTTCACCTTGCATTACATTTTACTTTCCATCTCTATTAGAATGTGATTCTTTTTTTTCCTAAAAATTTTTTATTTTAAAGATAGTAAAATCCAACAGAACATAACAGAACAAAGTCAATCAAAACAAAGCAGTAGAACTGGTACAGAACTTCAAAGAATGATAATGTGAATACAATAGCTAGTATAGTATATCTTGTTATCTTCAGAGTAGCTGACTATTCCAACAGATATAGTAGAATAGAACCAAAAACAAAACACAATAAAACCAATAAAAATGGAATATAAAATAAAGCAAAAAAATAATAATGATCAGAGTAAAGCAAAACAGTGAGAACCATATTGGGCCTCAAAGACAAGACAGAAGAGAATCCCCCATATTTGCTACATTGTCTACTGTCATCTTCCAAAGAGATGCTCAGGTTGCTGACCAGAGGCCTGCAAAATCTACGAAACAATACTAGCATTTAGTTGCTTAATATTCCTTAGTTGCTATCAATTTAGCCAGACCTCCGAACCAGCAGGTTGCTTACAGGGCAGGGGGGGAGGTGTTGGTCCTTGATTCCAAGCCCGCGCACCAGTGCCACTTGGGCCCAGCGGGATAAGTCCTGGAAGGGCCCATTCTCGTTCTCCTCTGGGGGTCCGCATGGGTCGCCTAGTCCCCCAGAGGGCAGATCAGTTGTCTTGTGTTTGGAGCCGGTACTGCTCGGGCCCAGCAGCAATGAAAGAAGTCTTAAGAGGGAAATTTGTACCACTAAAATCCCACATCAGAAAAATGGAAAGAACACACATAAACAACCTAATGAGGCACCTCAAACTTCTAGAAAAAGAAGAGCAAGTCAAGTACAAAGCCCAAAGAAGGGAGGAAATGATAAAGATCAGAGCAGAAATTAATGCAATTAAAACTAAGAAAACAATGCAAAGAATTAATAAATCGAAGAGTTGGTTTGTTGAAAGAATAAATAACATTGATAAACTCCCAGCTAACGTTACCAAAAAAGGAAAGAAAAACTCAAATCCATGAAATAAGAAATGAAAAGGCTGAAATCACTACAAACCTTGTGGAAATGCAGAAGTTTATCAATACCTACTTCAAAAAACTTCACTCACATAGGTTCAATAACACAGAAGAAATGGACAGATTCCTAGAAATCTATGAATTACCAAAGCTGAATTAAGAAGTTGTAAAAGTACTGAACAACCCAATTTCAGCTAATGAAATTGAAAATGGAATTAGAACCTTACAAAAAAAGAAAAACCCACCTCCTGATGTATTCACTGCTAAATTCTACAAGAAATTTAGGGAAGGTTAATACCAACACTCCTCAAACTCTTCAATGAAATGGAAAGGGAAGCAAGACTTCCTAACTCATTCCTGGAAGCAAGTATTACCCTAATACCAAAACCAGAGAATGACCCAACCAAAAAAGAAAATTACAGGCCAATCTCCCTAAAATAGATGCAAAAATCCTCAATATAATACTGGCAAATAGACTGCAGCAAGTAATCAGGAAGATTATACACAATGATGCAGTGGGATTTATCCAAGGAATGCAGGGATGATTCAACATATGCAAATCAATAAATGTAATATCAACAAAGTCAAGGACAAGAATCACATGATCATCTCAAGAGTTGCAGAAAACTCTTTTGACAAAATCCAACACTCATTCGTGATAAAAACCCTACAGAAAATTGGAATAGATGGTCTGTGCCTTCACCTGATAAAAGCCATATATAATAAACCAACAGCCAACATCTTACTACATGGAGAAAAACTGAAAATTTTCATCCTAAAATCAGGAACAAGATAAGGATGTGCATTATCACCACTCCTATTCAGTATAGTTCTGGAAATATTAGCCGGAGCAATTAAACAAGAGAAAGAAATAAAGGGAATAAGGATAGTAAAGGAAGAATTTAAATCATCATTATTTGCAGATGATATGATACTCTACATAGAAGACCCCCAAAAAACCATTGAAAGACTTCTAGATGTAATAACTAAATTTGGTAATGTTGCTGAACACAAGGTCCACACCCAAAAATCAATAGCATTCCTGTGCACAAGCAACAAACTCACTGAGAGAGAAATGAGGGAAACCATACCCTTCAGTATAGTACCCAAAAAATTGAAATACTTAGGAATCAGTCTAACAAGTCAGTAAAAGACCTATACAGTGAAAATTACATTTCTCTGAAAAAGGAAATCGAAGAGGATTTTAGAAAATAGAAGGATATTCCCTGCTCATGGGTAGGAAGAAAAAACATCGTGAAAATGGCCATTCTCCCAAAATTGTTATACAGATTTAATGCAATCCTGATCAAAATACCACTTGGCTGCCTCACAGAGCTAGAGAATGCATTCCTGAAATTCATCTGGAACCAGAAGAGACACAGAATAGCAAAGGCAATTCAGGGCAACAAAGAAAGGCAAGGCAGGAGGCATCATAATCCCCAACTTGAAACTATATTATAAAGTTACGATGGTAAAATCAGCATGGTACTGTTATAAAAGCAGACCTGACAATCAATGGAATAGATTAGAAGATACAACCACAACTACAAACACACTCAGCCACGTCACCTTTGACAAAGGGGCCAAACATGTACATTGGAAGAAAGACAGTCTCTTTAACAAGTGTTGCTGGAAAAACTATCTTTCCATATGCCATAAACTAAAACTAGATCCACGTCTATCACCATGCACTAAAATAAAGCAAAAATGGATCAAAGACCTGAATATTAAACTAAATTTGCTGGAAGACCAAATAGATAAAAATCTTGATGACATAGCAGTAGGCAGAGAGTTCATGAACAATAATCAAACTGCAAAGGAAATACTTTCCAGAATCGACAACTGGGATCTCATCTTACTAAAAAGTTTTTGCATGTCAAAGGAAATCTCCAACAGAGTGAAAAGAAAACCCATGAACTGGGAAAATATCTTAGCCAATTGTCCTTTAGACAAAGGACTTCTAACTAAAACATATAAAGAATTAAAAGAAATCAGGCCCCTAAAATTCAGGACCCAATCCAAAAATGGGCATCCGAGATGAATTCGCATTTCTCAGAGAAGGAAATACAAACGGCAATTAAATATATGAAAAAATGTTCAACATCAATGGTCATTTGGGAAATGCAAATTAAAACAACACTGAGATTCCATCTCACTCCAGAAAGAATGGCCAAGATTAAAATGTCAACCAACAACAAAAGCTGGAGGGGCTGTGGGGAAAAAGAAACTCTTCTGCACTGTTGGTGGGTGTGTAGACTGCTGCAACCACTGTGGAAATTAGTGTGGAGATTCCTCAAGAAGCTAGGATTAGAGATCCCATTCAACCCAGCTATCCCACTTCTGGGCATTCTCCCAGAAGAATTGAAAACATCATACCACAGTGATATTTGTGCACCCATCTTTATAGCAACCCAATTTGTAATAGCCAGATTTTGGAAACAGCCCAAGTGCCCATCAATCAAGAAATGGATAAAAAAGATGTGATAGTTTTATACAATGGAGTACTACTCAGCTATCAAGAAAGAATGCATTGAGACTTTTATAAGTAAATGGACACGACTTGAGACCATACTCGTAAGTGAAATGAATCAAACTCACAATGTGTAAAGACCGCATTGTCTCCCTAGTGTAAGAAACTGAAACAGTATATATGATCCAAAATTTACAATAAATACTTTGTAAGGGTGAGAAACTGCTCAAAGAGCAAAAATAATTGGGAATGGGGTAAGGAGGAAAGAAGGAAGAGGAAAGGAAAAAGTCATAAATTTGTATATATGTATACATAAGATCGCTGAAATGACTATATTACTAAATGTATTAGTTATTGAAAAAGAACAGCTAATACCCATATGATTAGATCAATTTTACATGTCTATATCTGTTAATCTAAACAACCCTTTTGAAGGTAATTATATGATATTGCAACCCTTGTCAAATTCCTATCATTTTCTTTTGTAAACCTATAATGTCATTGTTGTGGATTTGTTGTTGTCATTTGTTTCTCTCTTTTGCTTTTTGTCTTTCTTATATGTGTCTTTTTTCTCTAAAATTGAAAAAAACTGGATGCATTACAATATTTGACTAAAAAATGCACTATAGAGCTATAGTAATGAAGACAGTATAGTACTGGGAGAAATAGACACATAGTGCAATGAAACAGAATCAAGAACACAGAAATTAATATCCATATTACAACCTATTAGATTTTTCCAAAGACAGTGAGGAAACATTGCAGAATGGAAGGTATGGTCCGTAAAAAGCCAGGGATAACTGGTTATCATTATGCAGAAAAATGATATTAGATCCTTGCTTCTCACTGTATACAAAAGTTAGCTCAAAAAGAAACAAGTATTTAAAAGTAAGACCTAAAATTAAGAAAGTAGTAGAAGAAAATTTAGATATAAATCTAGGCAAAGACTTTTGAATATGATTTCAAAAAGCACAGGCAAAAAGCAATAATTAATTGACAAGATTAATAAAACTAAAAGATTTCTGTAAAACAAAGGAAACATCTACCATAGTGAAATTGTGCCCTATAGAATGAGAGGAAACATTCACAAACTATTGATTTGACTTGGGATTAATATCCACAATATTGGTCGGGGATATAACTCAGCGGCACACTGCCTGCCTGGCAAGTGCAAGGTCATGAGTTCAATCCCCGGTTAAAAAAAAAAATAAAGCAGAATATTCAAGACACTCATTCAACTCAACATAAAGTCTGATTGAATAATGGGCAAGTGAATTGAATAGAAATTTCTAAAAAATATATATGTGGCCAACAAGTATATGTAAAAAGGTTCATAATAACTAATCTTCAGAGAAACACAAACAAAAATCATAATGAGATATCATCTCACATTAGTTAACATGGCTATCAACAAAAAGATGAAAAATAACAATTGTTGGCAAAGATGTGATGAAAGGAGAATGAATCCTCACACATTGTTTGTGGGAAAATTTATTAGTTCAGTCATTAGTGAAAACAGTATAAAAGGCCCAAATCATACTAGAAATAGAAGTGCTATATGGCCCATCAATCACACTATTGATGATATCTCCAAAGAAAATGAAATCAGTATATTAAGGAAATATCTGCACTATAATGTTTATTGCAGCTTTATTCACAATAAAGAAAAAGAAGGGCCTGTGAGTCCATGAGTAGAAGGATGGGTACAGTACATGGTAAACACAATGGCTTATCCTTCAATCATAAAATAGAATGAAATCTTGTCATATGTGACAATATACATGGGATGAGAGGACATTATGTCAGGTGAAATAAAGAAGACAGAGAAAGATATATGCTCCATATTTTCTCATATTTACAGTTGATAACACTTTAATCTTACAGAATTAAATAATAGAATAATAGTTAAAAGTGTCTGCCAATGTTAGGAATGAAAGATGAAGAAGGCACAGTTAATGGGCACTTGGAGAGCAGGAAACCTGATGTCCAACAGTAAAGTAGGATAACTACTGTTGAAAACAGTCATTTGTACATTTAAATATAGCTAGAAGAGAGGACTTTAACTCTCTTCAAATGAAGAAGTTTTAATGTCTGATGTCATCGATACTCTAGTTAACTGGATCAGATAATTGCATATCATATACATATTGAAATGTCTCACTGTACTCCATAAATATGCCTAATTAGTGTATGCCCATTACAAACACACACACATATATATAATATATAATATATATATATATATATATATATATATATATATATATATATAAAGTCAAACATAAAGTAATACACTGACATGGAAATAATGGTTACTTTTATTCTTTTTTTCTTTTTTTTAATTTAAGAGAAAATGGACACAGAAAAAAGAAACAAAGCAAAAGAGACAAACAACAATAACAAATCTGATATGATAATAGTATAGGTTTACAAAATGAAATGATTGGAATTTGACATTAGTTGTAATATTGCATATCATTACCTTCAAAAGGGTTGTTCAGATTAACAGATAAAGACATGTAAAATTGATCTAATCATATGAGTATTAACTGTTCTTTTTCAATAGCTAATGCATTTTGTAATATAGTCATTTTAACTATGTTATGTGTACCTATTTATAAATTTATGCCTTTTGCCCTTTCCCTTCCTTCTTTCCTCCTTTCCCCTTAGAATACCTCTTGTTGTTTTTAAAATAACTGCCCATATCATCAGGCCTAATATAATCAAACAAAATAGTTCAGAATAAAACCAATAAAAAATAAACCAATGGTAACAGAAAAGTGAAACAAAAAGCAAAATGAACCAACAAACAACAACAACAAATCCGATACTGTAACATTATAGGTTTACAAAATGAGATGACTGGAATTTGACAGTGGTTGTAACATTGCATATCGTTACCTTCAAGGGGTTGCTCAGATTGACAGATTTAGACATGTAAAATTGATCTAATCATGTGAGTACAAACTGTTCTCTCTCACCAGTTAATGCATTTAGTAGTATAGTCATTTTGACTATCTTATGTATGCCCACATATAAATCTATGTTTTTTTCCTTTTCCCTTCCTTCTTTCCTCCTTTCCCCTTGTAATACCTCTTGTTATCTTCAAAATAACTGCCCATACCATCGGGCCTAATATAATCAAACAAAATAGTACAGAATAAAACCAATAAAAAATAAAACAATGGAAGCAATACGTAGTAATACGTTGATTTCTATAATGCCTCATATTATCTTTAAGCAGTTGCCTATATCATCTGTTATAATACAATCAAACAAATCAAAATAGGTTAAAATCACTCAAAACAAAACAATTAAAGCAATACAGGGTTTCAAAACAAGGTGATCAAATATTAATAAAGGCTACCCTAATATATTTTGTTATCTTTGAAATAGCTGTCTATGTCATCATATATAATAAAATTAGGCAGGTTGAGATAGAATAAGATCAAACTAAACAGGTCATTGAAGACATTACTGAACTCAAATCCCAATGATGGATTATTCAATTGTCTGCCCCGCTTGGTGATATGCCTCTGCTGCTGTGTCTGGAGCTGTGGACTTTTTTATCTCTCTCTAAAATGTCCTTCAGTATTCTTTGTAGGGTTGGCTTGGTTGTCATAAATTCCTTTAGTTGTTCTTTGTCGTGGAAGTATCTTGTTTCTCCATTGATTTTAAAAGATAGTTTTGCAGGGTACATCAATCTGGGCTGGAAGTTGTTTTCTTTCAGGGCTTGAAATACTTCACTCCAAGCTCTTCTTGACCTGATGGTTTGTGTTGAGAAGGTCTGTCATGATTCTGATGGGTTTTCCTTTGTAGGTGATCTGATTTTTTTCTCTAATAGCTTTTAATATTCTGTTTTTGTGTTGGATTTCTGGGATCTTGATTATTATATGTCTGGGTGTAGGTATATTTTGGTTATGTTTAGCTGGAGTTCTATATGCTTCACTTATCTGAAAGTCACTTCCTGTTTCCATGCTTGGAAAGTTTTCTGAAATTATTTCTGTAAATAGGCTTTTAATTTGATTTGTATTGACCCCTACTTTTTAACTCACACCTTTAATTCTCAAATTATGTTTCTTTGGGTTGTCTTGCAGCTGTTGTATTGTTATTTCCAGGTTTCTTGTTATTTTTAAGAGATCTTTCCTTTCACAATCACAGGCTGCAAACCTGTCTTCAAGGTTTGAAAGTCTATCTTTAGTTTCCTTCAGGTGGTTTTGCCAACTTTCATTGGATTTTTTGAATTTCTGGTACTCTCTTTGAATCTGTTTCATGTATTCTAAATCTTTTTTGTATTGTTCATTCCAAGTTTCCTTCATTTTCCTATTCTCCATTTTTTCTTGTATGTCTCCTTTAGGGTTGCCTAGCAGCTCTTTTATTATGTTTTTCATTTCTTCTTTTAGTTGACTTAGTATTTCTGTCCTAATTTCTTTTATAGCCCCTTGAAGTTGTTTCTTTACTTCAGTTGCCATCACCTCACAAACTTCAGTTGTGGGACTCCTGATCTCCTCTGTGTTTGCGTCTCCTGGGCTTGCTCTGCTTGAACTGGAGGCCAGAGACTGCCCCCTGCTTCTTTGTCTTGGCATATTCATGTGTTCCCCTGGGCAAATTGGTACTGGGGACCCAGGCACTCCCTGCATTGGCTGCAACCTCTCTGAAGTGAGACAGGTTCCTCTAGCCAGTGCTGACTATGGATATCTGATGGTTGCCACTGGCGGCACTGTTACAGCACTATCCACTGCCTTTCCCTAGCCTGCCTTGGCTCCACAATGGCTGGTGGGGTGCATGCAGGGGCCAGCTGCCACCTGCAAACCTGGGCTGGTGGGCCGGTCACCTGTGGACTCTCCACAATACCCCTGGAGCACGTGTGGAGGCTGCATCTCCAGACCAAGCCTGTCACCAGCAGGGACTCTCCGAGGTGGCCCCCACTATGCTTGCAGTGACAGAGCTCAGCCTGAGCAAACTCCATGGGTCCATGTTCAGCCAGGAGTCCCCAGCCCAGCTCCAAGATGTCTCCCTGCCAATCACCCCCTCACACAGGAGTGTGGGGACCTCCTCACTCACAGTTCTCCAGGTCTACTCCCCCTGTCCACTGCCACTCTCCTCTGATGCCTTCTCTTTAGGCAGAGGACTCCAGGGTCACCACTGCTGTGGCCACAGCTCTCAGACCATGAGTCCCTAGGTTCCAGCAACTCCTTTCACAGAGTGGGTCCGGCTCCAGGCAGAGGCACCGCCAGCCACTGCCCTCCTTTGTCTAAGTGCCTCTTTCCACTCTTTCTGTGGGCTTCAGTTTTGCTTTGGATTCTTCCTGGGTCCAGAGGACCCACCTCCCTCCTTTTTGACTTCCGCATGTTGCTATATTCGAGCATCTGGACAGTATCTTTCAGGGAGGCCTCTTACCCTGTTGTTTACTGTTCCGTCATCTGGTCAAGACCTGGTTTCTTTTTTTTTTTTTTGTACCAGAAATCAAACTCAGGACCTTGAGCTTGTCAAGCAGTTGCTGTGACACTGAGCTATATCCTAGGCTCAATATTGTGTTTTTTTTAATTTTCACATTTTTATTAAACACTTATAAGTGTCTTTTTCACCATGAATTCATCACTTCCAGAGTTCTCGCTCACAAAAGGCAAAATTTACATTATTTTAGATATGTTTCTAATAAGAATTCTTAATCAGTTCTTTATATATTCTAGATATCAATCTTTTGTCTGAGGAAAGCTGGCAATGTTTTTCCCATTCTATGTGTTGTCCTTTCACTCTGTTGGTATTTTCCTTTGCTATGTAGAAACATTTTACTTTGATAGGATTTCATTTGTTGATTCTTGGTGCTATTTCTGTGCAACAAAGATTCTATTTAGAATGTTCTTGCTTATGTGTATGATTTCCAGAATTTTACTCATTTTTTCTTGCATAAGATTGTTTCTGTTTTAACATTTTGAAAATCAAATACTATCAAGCACTGGGAATGATGTGGGAATGAAAAGGAAATTTCTATATTGTGTAGACACATAAACTAGTGCTACCACTATAGGAATCAGTATGGAGATTCCTCAAAACAGTAAAACAGAAAATTCCACTAGACCCAGCTCTTCTTCTTCCAGGTATCTTCCTAAAACTGTTTAAAGACATCATATTCCAGTGATTTCTGTATGGCCATTGTTTATAACAACACAATTCATAACAATTAAACCTTGGATGCAGCCTACATATCTATCATAGAATATGACACTGTGATGGATAAAGGAATTTTTATACAGAAGTATTTATACAGGATGGAGAACTGTTTTGCCATAATGTAGGCTGTACTTGTGTCAGTTGTAGGAAAATGGATGCACATTGGCCCCAAAATGTTAAGTGAGATAAGTCAGACACATAACCTTATATATGACATTTTTCTCTTATATGAGCAACCCAGACTATAACAAGCAAAAGAAGTGTTAAAAAACAGGAAGAAGGGAAATAGAGCTTTCTCAAATGAGAATGTGATGAAGAGATGGAGGGAAGGGGAGCAAAGGGAGAGAAAAGGAATGAAAAATAAAGAATTAAGACATGTACATGGACCAACTCCAAATGATGAATCTAATCATCACATATTGCAAATATGTACTAATTAAAAATGAAGAAATTGAAGAAATTTTACAAAGCATGATCCCTTTTAATTTAATCTTAATTTCATAAAATTATATTTCTATATGATTGTTTTTTGTTTTAGTCCTTTAGATACAGATATAGACTCAAGATCTTCATAATGTAAAGGTATGCTTTGTTATTCTTGCACTTCATTTTACAAATTTGAAACTTTCTCCAAATTATACAAAAGTGGCACATATACTATTGAGCATAATTTTCCTCTGAACTGCAGAAATAAGTCATTGTCATAATACCTTAGTAACGCTGAATACATTTATGTGGATATCTTTCGAATACAGACATTCTCTTGTGTATCACCATCCATTCATCTAAACTGAGAAGTTAACTTGCATATAATACTTATATGTAATCCTCAGACCCTATAGTCCAGGTAACACATTTAATAGTAGGAAGTGAAAGAGGAAAAAAATGTGTTTGTTTTGTAATGTGACTTTTAAGAGTTGTTTATTGCTATAGGTAATAATTTTCATAGTGAAATCACAAAAATTGATAAATCAGGTATTTCCTCCTTTTTATGTCTTATCACATGATGAACACGATCATTATAAGTTAAAAAAATTTTGTGTGCTCTCTAAATAATATCTCATTTCTTTGAAAAAATAATTAAGAAGGTGCCCTTCGCAAGGGAGAGCATTTTTCCTGAAATATAAAAGGCTCCGTTTTTCTCAGGATTAATATTTTCTAACAGCATGACAAACCTTCTCTAACATGGGAGAGTATATAATGTGTTCCAAGTATTTTCATCTTCTCTTTCATGTATATTTTAGGGTTTTTTGTTCCTGTGCTGGTAATTGAATCCAATACTTTGGCACTGAAATACATCCACCTCTCTATTTCACTTTTTATATCTAGATAGGGTCTCACTAAATTGGTAAATTGCCCAGACTGGTCTTGAATCTGTGGTTCTTCTGGGATTACAGACATGTGCCAACATGTGAGGTTATATTTTAGCTTTTCTTATAATATCTTTCCCCACAAAGAATTCTAATTTATATATACTTAAACCCCTATAATTCTTGTATTCCTATTCTGCTTAACAATGTCATTCTTAAATAATAACTTCAAAACATCCTGTATTTTAGACAATACTATGAAGATATACCATTTTTATGGTAATATTCTTATGTTTTTATCCTCTCAACATTTGATTCGTTAATCCACTTGGAATTAACTTTTCTGTATATGAAATGAGAGTTTATTTACTTTTTCATTATATCAGTCATTCTCAATTGTGAGTGATTTAGCCCTGGTATATAGGACATGTGACAATGTCTGGAGACATTTTTGGTTGTAAAACTAGGAAGGGGGCTTGCTGAAGTATCTACTACATAGGAACTAGAAACACTACTAAATGTTAGATAATACAAAAAAGAGCTTCTCATAAGGCAACACTATTTTTGCCTCCCCAGGATTTACAGTTTTAGATCTTACATTTATACTTTAATTAATATGTATTTATTTAATTTTTACATATGATATAAAGTTAGGATTTGATTTATTGTTTACACATGTATGTATGTTTTTATGAATACCACATATTCAAGAGACAGTTTTTCTCACTATTGCATATCCCTGGTACCACTGCTGAACATCAGTTGATCATATACACATGTATTTACTGTGGCTTTTCTACTCACACCTTTGTGATTTCCTCTAAATGTAACTGTATTTTAAGGAGAGAGAGAAAATGGGCTGTAGTCATTCTAGATATCTATGGACCAGACAAAAACATGAATATGATAGTCTCAACAGGCCTCCTTCTTAAAAGAAAAGGCAATATAGAAAGCTATACAGGTTATGGGGACTAAGACTATATTTGAGGAGCAATGGAATTGCATCAGTCAGTGCCTTAGGAAGTGTATAAAGACTTCTTTTCCATAAAATCTACTTTGTTGGAAAAGGGATGCTATGTAAGGGCCTCATAATAAATGTACTAAGGACATAAGCAAATTACTGCATGCACATCATCAAACCATTTGCCACAACATGTTGGAGTTCAGATGTTAAAATGATGCCTCCTTTGAAATCAGCCTCTCTAGTTCTCTGCTCTCAGGCCTCTTTTATCCCTTATCTCTCTCCTACTACTTCACTCCACACTTGCCCCTGACCCATTAAGCCCAGTAAGGGGTGACCCCTACTTATATCCTTTGGTCCTTACCATGGTGAGACCTGGTAACACGAAGACACAGCTATTAAAACACTAAACAAAGACAAAGGGAAGCTCTTGCTGAGAAAGAGTAGAGGACTGGCGAGAGTCCCAAAGTAGCTGATATCAGAGGCACAGGCTGATATGTGTGGAGGGAAAGAGAGAGAAAGATATCAAGATGGAGAGAAATTCTAATGCTAATAAGAGAATAGCACTCTAGAGAAAACTGACTAGCTACTATCAGATGGTGGCAAAAATATAAATTTCTCACTCACATCTAAGCTTTATTTTCAGAGATTTCTATTCAAATCCTTTGCTCATTTTAAAGATCATTTAGTTTTGCTATTTAGTTGCAGGAATTTTTCACTTCTTATCAAAATTAGCTTGCAATATAATATATAGTTTGTGAACAATCATCTATTCTGTAGGCTGCCTTCTCATTCTAATGATTATTTTTTTGATATGCAGAGAATTTTCTTTGATGTAGTCCCACCTGAATATTTTTGCTACTTTTTTGCCTCTCCTTTTGGTATGACAGCCAAATAATCTTTGCCAAAATTAATATCAAGAACTTTTCAACTCTTTTATAGTTTTAGAGCTTACAATTAAGCTTTAATTTGTATGTATTTAATTTTTGCATATGGTATAAAATTAGGATTTGATCTTTTGTTTATGTGTGTATGTATGGTTTTATGAATAACATTAACTGAAGAGGCTAGGTACACCACTGCATATCCCTGGCGCCATTGTTGAACAGGTACATATGTGCTTATTTTGGGCTTTCTATTATGATCCATTGATCTATGTATCTACCTCAATGCCAACAAATGTATGAAAACACAAATAAAAACCACAAGATACGACCTCACACCTTTCAGAAGGGCTACTTAAATAAAAGATAGCAGTTAGAAGAGATAGGGAGAAAAGGGAACATTTTACATTCTTTGTTGGAAATTAAAATTCTACAGAGGCTCTGATAAAAAGTATTGATGATCCTCAAACAACATAAAAGAGAACTACCTTATAATCCAGCCATTTCATTTCCAATTACGTATCTAAAAGCATCGAAATCTGTATCTCAGAGAGATACTTATGTTTCCCTGAGCCTCGCAGCATCATTTATCTAAGTAACCCTGGTGTCTATTTAGAGATGAATGGATAAAGAAACTGTCCTCTATACTGATAAGGGCATATTGTTCACCCATAAAAACAAGGAAATCTTGCCATTTGCAGCACTGTGGGTGAACCTAAACGACATTATACAATGTGTAACAGGCCAGTCACTGGAAAAATACTGCACAATGACAATTTATATGAGATATCCATAAGAGTTAAATACACGGAAGCAGAGAGTATTATGGTGGTTTTCAGGGACTGAGGAACTGGGGAAACAAGGAATTGTCATTTGGTTATCATAGAGCACAATTTATGCTACATGAATAAGTTTCAGAGATTTGCTCCAAAACACAGTGTCTATCCGCTAACAGTATGGAATTGAACAGTTCACAATTAGGATTACAGACCTTATGTCAAATGTGCGCTGCACAAAAATAAACACAAATGTAAAGTGAATAAAAATAAAGCTACATAAAGAAACTTTGGAAGGTGATGAATAGGTCTTTTACATTGGCTCTAGAGATAGTGTCATGGCTGTTTGCACATGTCCAAACCCATCAAACTATACATTGTACATATGCATTTCTGTGCATGATCATTTTACCTTAAATAAGCTGTTTAAAATACCTTTTCCTGCCCTGTCTGCATGCTTGCCAAGTGCCAATTTATTACTGTCATCCTAAGTGTTTCTCCTTGAGGTTTTTTTTTTTTTTTTGCGGCACCGGGGATTGAACTCAACCTCGCGCCTACCAGGGCAGGCGCTTAAGGCACTGAGCCAAACTCCCGGCCCGGGTTTTTTTGAGGCAGGTTCGCACTATTTAGCTCAGGCCGGCCTTGTGCTACAACGTTGTAGCCCAAGCCGGCCTCGAACCCACAACGCTCCGCCTACCTCAGCCTCCCGAGTGCTGGGATTAAAGGCGTGCGCCACCACGCCCGGCTTCTCCTTGAGGTTTTAAGACTTCTTCCTTCTCCATTGCTAGAGGAAGTACTAAATCAATTCTCCTCTTTCATCTGGTTCCTTCACCCGTTTTTCCAACACTTCAGCCCCACTAAGTCCATTTACAACTTTCAACTTGTATCAATCTGCAAACAATTCAGCCTGACCAACAGATTTTCTACCAAAGGCCAGTTCCCCATTTTCCCTTGGTTTTACCTTTTTTTGAGTGTAACACTGGAAATCTGTTGTTCATCTTATTTCCACTCTGTTCATATCATCTATCAGATCATTCATATGATCATCAGGAACATAATCTAATCTAACATCTCTCAGTGATTGTGAAGTAATCTAATTATATTATATTTCAAAACATCATTAGAAAAATATTAATATATACTGATTATCTTACTTTTCTCTCATTGCTGAGACAAAATACCCCACCCAAAATCAAAGGAAGAATGTTCTGCTTAGCTCACAGTTTGTAGAGGTTTCAGTCCATAATCAGTTAGCTCCAAGGCAGGATGGCACATGGCAGAAGGACAATGGTTCGTGGTGGTGGAAGACAGCAAAAGCAACAGCAGCAAAAGGAAGGAGCAAGCC
Source organism: Dasyprocta punctata (assembly GCA_004363535.1). Taxonomy (NCBI): domain Eukaryota; kingdom Metazoa; phylum Chordata; class Mammalia; order Rodentia; family Dasyproctidae; genus Dasyprocta; species Dasyprocta punctata. Next base: position 60,291 of record RJWM01006952.1, on the reverse strand, counting down.
TCTTTTCCATCCCTTATACTGGATGCAGGCTACTTGCCCTAGGGCAGGTGAGGCACTCATACCTCCTATCCCAACACTAGACAATGAATCCATCACAAATTTTTGATTCAGTCACCTCTAAAAAGCCCACCCTCCATGACCATGTGAGGTTTTGGGGGGACATCTAAACACACACCATCACAGATTTTCTATGAGCAAAGCATGAAGTACTGGGTTAACATACACGCACAAGCAAAGCAAGCAAATATAAAGCCTCTACTTCCACAAATATGTCAGTTTAGTTGGAAAAGCAGATACATAAACAGATATCTTCAGTAAAATGTTATAGTCATAATGATAGAGAAGTACAAAGTTCTGAATTGTAAGGGTAGAAAATTTTACAATGTTTTTATTTAATTTGACTGGACCAGGAGGTCAGTGAAGACTTCCTAAACAAAATTAAGCTTTAAATTTTAAATAATGAGTTCATGCATTTCCACCAGATTTTTGCACTTTAATTATAAACTGTTTAAAACAAAACACCAAAGTATTACAATTTCAAAATATAACCAATATTTGCACATATTGAAATATTTCACATTCACATGTGAATGTGTGTATGTTCAAAATCTGGTATGCATTTCAGAGGTAAACCCATGCCAGTTCAAGCTGATCCCATTTAAAGTGCTAGTCACATGTGGCCTGGTGGCACCATATTGAAAAGCACGGATAATACTAATCTCCCATTGTATAGATGGGAAATAAAGTACCTGAAGGACTTCTTTATTAAATTGTCCAAGATCACATAAGTAAGTTTTTGTTTGCTAACCCAAACATTCACAACCATGAACAGAAAGAATTCATACTGGACCGTCTGTTTCATATTCATGGGTGCATTTTGTGTAGTATTTGACTTTGGTCTGTTGTGAAATACTCCTGCAGCTTCCTAGTTGGCTCTTACTCGGAGCCACCATTTCCAGTGGAACTCCTGACCCTACATCCCAACACCCTATGCTATATGGTACAGCCACAAGAGAGTCATCTGTCTGAAAGTTGGTTCTTTCTTTGGGTGGCTGCGTGTCAGGAAAAGCCAAATCCTTTGGCACAAACTTCCTTCAGAATTTGTAGAAGGCCACCACTCCAAGATCTTAGATCATTCCATAGATCTTAGGCAGAGTTTTTGTTTTTGTTTTTGCGGCACTGGGTATTGAACTCACAACCTTGCGCCTGTCATCCAGGCGCTTAAGTCACTGAGCCAAACTCCCGGCCCTGGTTTTTTGAGGCAGGGTCACATTGTGTAGCTCAGGCCGGCCTTGCGCTCGCGTTGTAGCCCAAGCTGGCCTCGAACTCACAACACTCCTCCTCCCTCAGCCTCCCGAGTGCTGGGATTAAAGGCGTGCGCCACCACGCTCGGCCAGAGTTGTTTTTGAACAAGAGCTCATTGGCTGTAATATTGTCATTCCTTACACACCCATGCATGCTGTTTCTACTTTATATGCATAGTGCATTTGCTAGAGTGAGGATAATCCTTTACTTTGAAATAACCATTTTGATTCCTTTCCTGTAATTGTTTCTCAGCTTCTCCATGATGTCCACCAGGGTAGATGAAACCATGTATTACTTAGAACAAATTTTTAAAAAAAAAATATGAATAAGATCATGAGGCTGTACTTCATTTTTCTTTGCCTTTTAAAACATCACAGAATGTATAAATATGTATAAAATGAACTTCAGAAATGGATAAGGATAGCCTCATATTGAATACTACCTTGACATACTGAATACTGCTACACATTGAATTGCTACCTCTTTCCAGATACTATTATAAGCATTGGAGACACTAGAGGGCAAGCCAGAGAAAGCCTCACCTCTCCTTGCCCTAAGAATCTAGCAATATTTTCAGGAATTTACTGAACCAAACGAAACGTATAACTTAAACTGTCAATAAGTATCATAAAATCTACAAAATATATTGGCAAAGATAGCAATGGAAGATTGGGTGGAGGCAGGAAATTGTTTTAGAAATGGAGAGTACTATCCAAGTAGGAGAAATTTAGCTGACGCTGGAAAGCTGTGGAGGTGCTGGTACTCCAAAGACCTAAGAGAAATGTGATTCCAAAAGAAGGAACAACAAGTGAAAAGGTTCTTGGGTTTTCTAATGTTCAAAACAAAGCAAGGATATAACGTTTTATGACTTGTAGCTAACACTGCACTAGTAGTAGTTCTCGTCAGAGCAAGGAAAAATAATAAAATGCATTTGTATTTGAAGTATGGAAATAAAACTACTGCTATTTGATAATGATGTGTTCTTGCACATAAAAAGTTGAAGAATAGACAAAATTTATTATGTTAATAAACAATGCAAAAGAAATAAAAAAAATCCCAGGAATGTTGCAGGATACAGGATCAATGTATTTAAAAACTGAAGGTTTTCTACGCATGCATACAGAATAACTCACAAACAAATTAACAAATCAGCATATTTATAATGTTATTAAAAAGAATAGAATAGTTAATATGTTAAGCAAAAGAAGTACAATAATCAAATTCTAAAACCCACAAAATATTCTTTTCAAAAAACACCTAAAAATCTTAAATAAATGAACATTCCATGTCGCTGTTCACATTCAATATTCCACATACTGATGTACAAATTTTAAAAACTTCCAATCAACATCCAAGCTATATTTTTTGCAAACATGAAATTTATGCATGCATGGACAGGATCTGGAATCCACAAAACTATCCCAAAAAAGGAGAGCCAAGTTCAGTAACTCACACTTTTCTAATTTGAAACTTCCTACAAAGCAACAGTATTCTAGAGAGTATGGTACTAACATAACATAAAACATATAAATTAATAAGTTAGAATTTAGACCTCAGAAAGAAATTGATATACTCATAGTCAACTGAGTTCAGACAAGAATGCCAAGACAGATCAAGGTGGAAAGTATCATCTTTTACTGAAACAGTACTTTGGAAATTTGGCATCCACACGCAAATGAATAGAGTTCTGCCTAAGTTTGTGCTTCATGATTATGTCAGCCTGACTGAGAACAGGATAATTGTTGCCCAAATATGCGTTTCCTCCCATACTCGGCCCTATACCATATATAAAAATAAGGACTATGTTAAGAAGCCCAGATTGAATAAATGAACCTGAACTCTTCAGTGAAATGAATGTTAAAGTAGTGAAGTTCCTATTACTGGTGTTTGAGAACATGTGGGGTGATTTTTGGTAAAGATTGCATTCAGCACATTTTCCAAAACTGAGTTTTATAGAGAAAAATCAGTGAGGTGCAATGGAAACAACATGCAAATCATAATTATGCCATTGGCTTCTCGATAAATACTTTTGAAAATATGTATTTATTTTGCTTCTATTTCTTTTTCAGTTTATGGGCCATCTGTTAAAATCACATTGTGCATGTTTAGCGTAAAGATTCTTGGGTCTCAACCTACATCTACGATATCAGAATTTTGAAGAGGAAAGTCAGCGATTATGAAATTTTGTAAATTGAGCATTGGTAATGTTTTTGAGGCCTAAAATTTCAGAACATTGCTCTGTCAGCAAACAATGTTCCTTCTCACGAGTCAGTTTTGTAGGTGGAATTGTGTATTGTAAAATGCAATTACAAAATCACAAGGAGATTTGTGGTTAAGGTATAAAAACAACTGTTTTCAAGACCTGTATTTATTGCATTCTTTATCTGCATTAAGTTTGTCCATGATTACGCATGGTAGTTACATATGCCCTTGAATCCTACAACATTGAGTAGCATTCCATATTAGGTGACATCTATGCCAAATTACATTTAGAAATGTTATTGCTTTTGGAATTACCTAACGTGTATTTTTAAGGATTGGCATTTATTCTGTAGAAGGCATAAAAGTTACATTTTTGTTTACAAAATCTATTTTATCATCATTCACCTCTGTTTCCTTTTAGGACTCTACTCTTTTAATTTCCGGTGATACATGTGGAACACTCAAAACCACGGATCCACAGTATCAGCTGCAAAAAATGTCATCACCTACCTTGTGCCAATCACAGTAGTATTCCTTCTGGTTACCCTTCAGTGACAAACATACAGCTGGAACAGGGCCAATTAGTACCTATACCAGCACTTGTCTTCCAGAGAAAACAAAATACTTGATCTCTTTGAGCTGAGGATGCTAAAATTTCAAAACACGGGTCTATGATTATCTGTGGCTTTCTTTCTTGTCAAGAAGTGTAGGGTGTCTGCATTTCACATTTAGTACAGTGAAATGAGATTTACCAGGATTGTGTAGGCACACTAATTTTTGTGGCTTATTATTTTGTGTAATTCATACTCAACCAAGAGAAATTTTAAAAGTGTGAGACAAGTATGTTACCCTTGACAGGTGAGCCAAATGATTGGTGATTTTGAGAGGATCTTCTATACTCCCTGAGTTTGCTGAAAGAATCCAGGAAATTTCCTATAGATTTGCAGGGCTGTGTCCTTATCATCTTAGGCTCTGTATAAGTGGGACAGGTGTATTGTTAATAGATCTTCACAGTGAGAAATTATGGATATTCGAAGGTACCTAAGGGTTAAAGACAGTATTAGACAGGTGAAAGGAGAAAAGTTTCATTTGTCCTTGTTCTGCCTACCATTCATCTGCTCTTTACCATCTTCTCCCCTCTGGTCTACATTTTTTTTTTTGATTGTTTTGGTTTTTTATGAAACAGGGTCTCCCTACATAGTTCAGTCTGGCCTTGAAATCTTTATGTAGCCCAGGCTGACTTCAAACTCACACCTGTCCTCCTGCCTCATCTTCTACACTTACTCATTGTCTTGCAAGGCTGAACTTGATCAGTAGAATAATACCTTGAGTCATGGATGCTTATGTTTGCAATCAATTCAGTTTGTAAACAAAGACCTTTAGACAAAATTTTGTTTCAGTTCTCAAACTCCACATTTATTGACAAACACCATCATGGCCATCTGTCCCACACAAACATACATAGAGACATTTTCCCAAAAATTGTAAAACAAATTAAGTTCCTAAACTGAGGTACCACTATATATTAAAAGGCTCCCTCCCATTGAATTTCTCAAAGGAAATCCACAAAAGAAGATCTGAGAGAACGGAGTGTTTGGGTTGCAATATTGGTTTACTGACTCTTTCTCTCCGAGGTTCCTTAGCTTGGCATACCCTTTGATAAACATTTCTATTCTTTATATGGCATTCTCTTCTTGGGTACTAGTGACTAGTTCTCCCCCAATCCCTTCAGGCTTAGAGGTAGTGACTCTCACTGTTAGTAACCCCAAATTATTTCAGTTTCCATTATATCTCACTACTGTGCTCCACCTACCATTTAATGAATAGTCTTATGTAACATAAAACTTTTTAAATTATCTAGATTTGAACATATTATTTATAAACTGGAAAGACCCTGGTAGATACAACTCTTATCAAGGAAATATCAAGTCAGAATCTCCAACAACGTGGAGTATCTGAAAATTGTAGAAATAAGCCTACACAGATGACAAACATCAAGTCCAGACAGTGATAAATTTAGAGAACCCACAGCATTATTATTCCTGTGGGGACACTCCTACTTCATTGCTTCTCCTTCCTCCCTTTGTTCCAAATTGAAGGGTTTGCACCTTAGTTTAAAAATAAGAAGAGGAATAGAAACACAAGGAGTCAAAGAAACATAACCATTTCACTAATTTCAGGGGATGAAATGAAATTTAACTTTATATCAGATTTAGAGTTTTAATTACTACATGGGACTGGACATTCTAAATTTTCTCAGAGTAACTTGTGTCATATAATGATGACTAGATTAAACCATGAGGTCTATGCCATTTTTGGAGGTAAGGCAAAACTACCTAAACTGAATAAAGCTGAAATCAAGTGAATAAATATTTTATGATGACAAAGTCAAAATCAAATAAATAAATGTTTTATGATATTTTGTTTGTTTAAGGTGTTTGTTACATAAAACCTTCCTTTTGAAATGGGATAATATCTTCAAATCCTCTTTAGGTTCTAAAAATGTGCCTTTTCTTTACATGGTTTTAACAATACTGAACGATTCCACTGCTTGTTAGATTACACTTTTCATACTGTCAAGATGGTATTATTTCTAAGCTTGATTGAAAATATGAAGAATATAAAATAATCATAATTCATTCCATTGTCAGATCTACACTGAACCATGAAAACGATGAATACTGATCAATTTTATTTGTAGGCTAGAAGTAGTAAGACTGACAATAAATTATTTCTTTGGTTCCCTCAAAAGTTACAGCATTGGCATGGATACTCAAGTATAGAGCACACAAGAAAAAAATCAAAGTGAAGTCCAAGAAGCTAATGTCTTATGCCATATTGCAGAGATACGGTAAGAGTGGTAGAGGAAAAGGATTAGTGAAAATCGTGGCAAACTCTCGAGTGTGGATCTGGTCCAAGAGTTTGTGTTGTGAATAGGCAGAAGCACCCCTTTTACACAAATGCTTACTAAATAAGACAGGAAGATCGCAATTGTTAAGAACAGTCACTGATGGAAGAATAAGGTACTGTTTTTGATCTAACCATGGTGAATGGCTTTTTTTCTTCCGTATTATATGGATTAGTGGACATTTTTTAACCTTCTGCTATTGGATTTAGGATAATCATTAAATTCTTATGTATGATCATTTATATTTTTTGACCTTACATATTCCACAGAGTCTTCAAAGCACCTGATTTCATAGCTTTCCATGTGGCAGAATCTTTCTGAGTTGCAAACTTCTTTTGTGAGGAAGAATACGAGACACTCTTCACTATAAGACAACTACACACTACGGAGGTCCTTGCTTAGTAATTATAATTATTCTAATTAGTTATTCAGAAATTGCTGAAGGGAAAAAATAATGCTATACTCGTGTGTCAGTGCTCCTCTAAAGTCTTTTCATTTGGTTCCTCATAGCATTTATCTTCTTTAACCTTTAAACATATTTGCACAAGTGTCTTCTATGGCTGCAATTCTTTCATTTTTTTCTGCATCCCAAACTCTGGCCACTGTTGATTCACCCACTCTGGCTGTTGCTCATCCAAACCTGATTTCAGATAGAACATGAATTTGAGTTAATGGATATCAGTTGCCCATCTAGCAAGAATAGCACTCCTGGATGTACAATGACCTCCAGGTACCGACAGCAATTCTCAAGGCTCTCATGTTCTTCTAGAAATATGTACTACTATTTGAAAAATTACCTATCCACTATTCACATTGGTTGTTATAGATACACATCAAATCTTTCTCACTGGGGATTGTTTAATCAGTTTTACTGAGCTACTGTTTTTTAAAGCAATGAATCCACCAATTTTAAGCACACAATCCCATGAGTTTTCACAAGTGTATACACTCAGGAAGCAGTACCACAGTAAAGTTTATTTCTATTTTCTCCCATTGTTCCTTCATGACTTTTTGCAGTCTTTGTTTTCCTCCAAAATTTAAGTCTTAATAACCACCAGTCTGTCTTCCGTAATGATAAAGTTGCCTTGTCTATGATCTCATATAAATGAAGTTCTATAGTAGGTAGCACTGTATTTGACTTCCTTCACTTCTATTGTTTTTTCGAGATTCACCTGTATGGCTGTGTACATCAGTAGTTCATTTTATTTTGGAATTTGATTCCGTTAAATAGAATATAAAACTGGTTTGTGTATTCATTAATTGGTAAACATTTGGGTTGTTTCCAGTCTGTGACTTGCCTGCTCAACAGTCTCTTTTGGATAAAAAGTTTTTAGTTTGAATGAAATCCAGTGTATGTGTTTAAATGTGTCTTTCTTTGCATGTAATTTCTAAGGACTACTTGCTTTACTCACAATCATGAGGATTTTTAATCTACACATATCTTAGAAGTAGCCTAGTTTTAATTCTTATATTTAGGTCAGTGACTCATTTTAATTTAGTTTTGGGTATAACTTGAGCCATACATACATGCATATATATGTGCATGTATACACACACGCACACACACACACACATATATATATATGTATATGTCTGTGTGGGGCATGAATGCATATACACTTGTTTAGCAGTATATACATGAATGCAGATATTCACATTTTCAGATTTTTTTTCCAAAAAAATCTTTTCCTAATTTAACTGTCTTAGTAACATATATGGGTGAGTTTCTATAATGGAGAATTCTTCTAAGTTCTATTGATAGATTTCTGAGGTCTCTGTATTCTAGTCCAAAGTATTTGCATTAAATAGATTTTACAGAAGAATGTGAAATTACACAAAATAAGTTCTTTGACTTCTTGATTTTCTAATTAGTTTGGTTATTTTCTATCTTTTCATTTCAACAATAATAATTAGCTTCTTAAAATCTACAAAAATGTTAGGTTTCTGTTTGACATTGAAATAAGTCTCCAGGTCTAATTATAGAAGAGATTGTATTAGAAATAAAATTTTAGTGATGCAAACAGTTAATTACTGGCAGTTGCAAAAAGAAGTGAAATAGCAAAGATTGGGATATATAAAGTTTTGTGTAGAGGATGAAAGGTGGCAAAGGAGAAAATGGGCTCATTAAATAACTTGAACAATGATATACAGCACAGTTGGTATATTATTGATGGTCTTGCATTCTTTTTTTTTTTTTTTTTTTTTTTTTTTTTTGCGGCACCGGGGATTGAACTCACAGCCTTGCGCCTGCCAGGGCAGGCGCGTAAGCCACTGAGCCAAACTCCCGGCCCTGGTTTTTTGAGACAGGGTCGCACTATGTAGCTCAGATCAGCCTTGCACCGCGTTGTAGCCCAAGCCAGCCTCGAACTCACAACGCTCCGCCTACCTCAGCCTCCCGAGTGCTGGGATTAAAGGCGTGCGCCACCACGCCCGGCTCCGGTCTTGCATTCTTAAATGAATACTAAGGGCTGATAGTGTTTGCCTTCTATTAGGCAATTGGAAATTGGGAAGCATATTGATCAATTTCATAGTGATACTATAAAATGGTTATAAAAGCCATACCTGAAGTATAGAAAACTCACCTAAATATTGCATGGCTTAGAAGGTAACAAGCCTAAAATCATACCAACAGGTAAAGAATTTCCTAATCTTGCTTTAAAATCACTGAGGGTTAGACATTGGCTGAAAGAAATATTATATTTCTCAACCTGGTGCTTTTTGGGGGCATAAATCATATGATATTGCATGTTTCTTAGGGTTTGCAGCTATCAAAAGTCAGAGTCATAAATAGTAGTTTCCTAAAGGTATATATGACATAGCTGCACACCCTAGCTATACCTTTGCCCAGCAGGCAAATAGAGGTGGGACAAAGTATATCTGCTACCATACATGCTTCTAAAGTAAAGGGACTAAGCAGAAGACCACATTTTCATTGTCACTGTTCCCTGATGAGTCACTCTTAGTCCAATCACAAATACAGTCCAAACAGGTGTTTTCTCAACTGTGATGGACAATGCATTATAGTACACTAATAGAATTTTGGTTTGCTGAAGGAAACATTACCATACTATAGCAATAAATGTACTATAAAGTTAAAACAGATGAGCTTCTGCTAGCAAATTTTGTATTTCTTTTGAGTTGATCCTGATCGAAGTGTTTTATGGTAGAGGGATTTATCTACAATTTAGCAGGTAATCTAGATCTCTCCAAGTAAAGCTACTGGTTTTGAAGTTGATTTGGGAGATTTGGGGCACAATCTTTTCAATGCATATGTTCTTGATCAGTATGTATAAATTTGCAGAAAAACTCACTGGAAGAATAGACTAGATGATTGTTGAATGGATGCGAATTTGGCCAGTGGATGGTGATTTGTCCAATGCAATGCCATATACCTCAAGGAAAGTAGAGGCAGATGGTTGATTTTGATTTGCACAGACATGATAGATCATAGATCTTCACTGAATCAACTTACCTTTACAGTGTCTAGGGACCAGGAGCTGCAAATTAAGACCATACTAAGAACACTTCAAGCATCATTGTGATTTATAGCCAATAGAAAATAGAAAATTCATTGGCATAATCACATTCAAATTATAGTTGGGTTTCAATCAATCAGACAAGACTGTAAGGAGAAATTGTTCCTTGATATGGCTTAGTCACAATTAGGGAGAGATAAATGATTAGAGGGCTACATGCTGCACCATCAGTGTGTGATTTGGTCCTAATTGACAATCTCTTCAGGGCATCCTTCGCCTGAATACTCAGCTAGCCTGAACTCTCCTTTCATCATTAGAATTTTTTGAGAAAGCAACATTTGGAGACACATTGTAAGCTAATGTGAAGTCTCCAAGCTGCTGCTGGCTGTTGGCATTTAGATGTCTGCCAGTGGTACCTTTTTTTTTGCCACAGATTCATCTTGTTAAAAACTCCAAAGTGTAAAACTAATACAGTTTGATTGTAGGTATTTTCAAAAGAACACATTGAAAGCTTTTGTTATCTATGAAATCTTCCTACTTTTGCCTGCACACTGATTTTTTTTTTAAGTAGCATGCTTTACACCAACAGGTTAGCCTTATTAAACTAGCCAGAGTGTTAATGGCTACAAACAGTTTAGTCCTAAAATGTTCCTTAGTCCAACCAATACTATTTAGAAAAAAGTATGCAAAAATTATACTTCCAGGAAGATTTTTACAGAGGGTGATACTCTATATTTTAATTAATTTAGTCATAATGATATAAGGGGAAGATACTCCCAACCTGCTAGATGCCCTGTATGAGTTCATATTCTCTAAAATACAAAAAAATGAATTTTAGGAAAAATGGAGGGTAAGAGCAGAATATATTTATCGAGAGAAAGAAAGCTTCTGTCTGAGAGAGAGACAGAAGGGGTCTCCAGTGGTTTGCCAAGGACCCTGCCTTTTCTGGGATTTTTATAGAGCAAAACCCCAAGGCAAGACGGGTCCAAGGTGGGAAAAAAATGGAGAATCGCAAGGTGGTCAAGAGGTGGGACAGAACTATCATCAACCAATAAGATTATGAGTACAATTGCTCTGGTAAAATTGATTAAATTGGGGACAAATGGGAAATTGAGTCACATAGTAAGTGGTCATAAATAGAGGACAGGGTCTTTTCCTGAAGGAGGTTGAGTTAGTAGCTCCTTCTGGCTTCCTTAAGGTGATCAATACCTATTTAGAATATCAATCCCTGATGTTTATCCTTAGGAAGTATGTGAGCGCATTTGTTTAATCTTTGTCTTGAGGTCTGGCCCACAGTGAAGGTGTGTATGCCTCCCACAATTTTAAGGTGTCTATCTGGTCTCCTGCACTGGTTCTTTTGAGGTCCTAGACCTATCTGACTGCCTATAATATTTCTATCTAACTCAGTTTCCTATGACAATTCTATCTTAATAACTAATGATTCCAGAATATTTACCACATGCTCGGTCTGTGATTTTATGCTTAAGCCTTAGAATTTTATGATAAAGCTATTATTACTAATTCTATGTTATGAGCAATTCAGTTTCAAGAAAGTTAAGAAACATCCTGGTTACAATGCTAGTAAGCAGTGGAACATTGTACTGTACAATAATAATATATCTTCATAGAACCTGTCTACTTGACTTTTGGTGCTAATGATCTGTGGTATTGTGTGCCTATTACTTCTAGGCTTTACACTAATCAGCAGAGGATGCATAGGGATATAGAGATTTAGCAAATGCATCACTTCTCTACCAGAAACGCTGTCCTGCACTGACACCAACGAAGTATCGTATCATTTGGATTTCATTTAGGTTAGGCCTTGGGAGATTCCCAGCAGATGATGTGAATGGGAGAATTTACCAAGCACATTAAGCATGTGAAGCACATCAAGAAAGTCCATACAATGAGTCACCCTGACTTAACTCTATTTAAAACCAGATGTTGTTAGTCTCCAAAAAAGACAATTATATAACACTTTTTTTCTCAGCTCTGGTGATTGTTCCCTCCCCTATTGCTCCATTCCCTCGTGTTGCATTTTTTCTCAAGAGACTTCATGTCTACACGTTGGTAAAGTGGCCCTATGGTGTGACTACCTGACTAGCTGATCACATTTTTCTTGGGACCATCTTAGCATGCCTTACCCCTCTGGCCTGTGTGACGAATGCTGCATATGTGCAATAAATAAAACTATGATGATTTACCTTTTTTCTTACATTTCCTCTTTTTTTTTTTTTTAGATATTTGTGGATTTTTTTCTTCAAGGTAGAGTTTAAAGCAATGAAACAAATGTGTTGCATGAGACTTACAGGATCATAAAGACTTAGACCTAGCTTCAAGAAAATGGCTCTTTGCAACCAAAATTTGTTAGCCATTTATTTATAACATCACCAGTTTCATGAGTGTTTGTGGGCAGCCTGGCGTAATCTGGCTGTATGTCTCCAACCTGGTCTGACTCTCCTAACCCCCAACCTGGTCTGACTGTTGCCAGGAGAAGCACTACTCTCTGCGGGGAATTTAGCTCAGCACTCAGTAAACAGGAAAGGAGATAAGATAGGACAAGGAATTTTGCAGGACCTGATGACATCTGGAGACACCCAAAAATTGACTCTGGCCATTCTCTATCCCTCTCCATGGAATACTGACTGGATTAAGCAGTTAATTTTAATTGTCAATTTGGCACAATTAAGAGACTCCTGGAGAGGGGATTGGATAAAGGGGACACTGCCCTCCTCGGCACATTAATCTGCTGCTGTTCACAGCTAAGTGTGCTGTTAGGTGGGGGCCCAGTTCGATGGAGGTGGGCCACTGGAGGTAAGCTTCTGGAGGGTGTATCTCTTGCTGCCACTCTTCCTCCGTGTTCTGCTTCCCATCTTCCGTGAAAAGTTCAGCTGCGCTCCACCATGCCCTTCTGACCTGTTTCTGTGTTGGAGTCAGCTGACTGTGGACTGAAACTTTTAAAACTGATCCAAAAATAAACCTCTCCTCCTTTAAATTGTGAGTGTCAGACATTTGTCTCAGTCATAGGAACGCTGGCCCATACAATGTATATTCATTTGGTTTTCATATAGTGCCCCTACTCTAGAAGATGAATATTATGGTGGGTCTATCAACAACATTAACTTTCTTTTGCGCTAAGGGAAAACATTTTGTCCACGTTCCATGTAAATAGCTGAGTGTTCTTTCTTTAACAGTCATTATCTTACTTTCTCCCCTCCTTCCTCGCCATCTGGGGGCAGAGCTCAGAGGGAGACTGAAAAAGGAAACAAAGAGGCTTTTTCTCTACCCCTGGATCCCTGTCTCTTTCACACTTAGTGGCTCTCAGTGGTCAAGTAGATGAGACACAAACAACTCCATGATTCCCTTAAACCCTTATTGTATACATGCTCATTGTATGGGGGTAACAATACCAGTCAAGGGACACTGCACTTCCCTCTGGGCTTTGCAAACTTCAGCCTAAAGGAACACAATGAGAAACACTTATCACTCTCCAAATTCCCTGATCATTATCTGTAGTTAGTCGGATGCTCTTTTCTGTGCAAATGACTAAGGAAAGGTGACCATTTCCTTGTACTTAGAGATAGCCAATGGCAGTACTTGGGTTTGATAGCCTTCACTGGCGCTCTGGCATGGCTTGGTGTGCTGCTAGCTTGGTTGCATACCTTAGTTCCTCCCTGTTGTGTTCTTTGGATTCCAGTTCAACCACAAAATGCATCTAGCTGTATGCCTTTCACTTTGTCCTCTTTTTGTCATTAATTCACCCTCACTCTTTATATTCATTCACACAAGACCTCATCCATATGAGAATACATTTTCTGTATAGAAAATCCATTTTGAGAATTGATGGAACTGCATTGGATTTGGAGTTTAAAAGATTTTGCTTGACTTACTGCATTCTGAGTGATCTTCACTATTTCAGTTAATCTCTTTGATTCTTAGCTGTTTCCTCATCAGTCATATAGGGGTCAGTAACTTATTGATTAATTAAGGGTCATTGAAATAAGCTTGTAAAGTTTTGCAAAAGGGAAAAGAACAAAGATGAAGAGAGGAAGGAGAGGGAGCAGAGGATAAGGGTATGAAAAAAAAGAATTAAATGTGTTTTGTGTATGCATCAACTCCCCATGAGAAATATAGATAATTAGGTACAGCAAACATATGCCAATAAAAATGAAATATTAGCTAGAAAAAGTGGGAAAGGTCTTTTTGTTTCACAGTTTTAGAGGTTTCCTTTCATGGTTTGGTTATTTGACCCTGTTGCTTTTGGTTTGTAGTGCATTTTAGTATATTGTGACAGGAGATCAATGTGTAGAAGGCTGCTTTTATGGGATCTGTGAAACAAAAACAGATCCTGAAAGAAGCTGAGGTTGCAATATTTTCCTTAAAGGCATGCCTTCCACAACCTAACTTTCATGAGGCCATACACCTCTTCAAGCTTCCACAGATTCCCAGTGATAGATTCTGCTAGCCTAGGGCTTAGCTATCTGCAACATGACATCCCTGCAACTTGGTACTGGACCCAGAGAAACAACTTAGCTCTCCAAGAGTAACCTTTATGTTTGCCTTCTCATTCCAGAGATAAACCTCCCTCTCCCTTTTTGTGCCTGCGCTGAGCCCTCTCCAATCCCAAGACTACACAACCCCCCAAACCTCCACCCCCAGCCCCCAGTAAATCTTTCTGTCTCCTGTTTTACACAGGCAGATGCTCCCTCAAATCAGATGTTAGTACGTCATTTTGCCCACCTCCAAAGTCCTCCCCCCAGCCAAAGTTCATAAAAGTAACTACACTCCTTTGTTTTTGTTGAGTGCTTCTACACCACCACCCCCGCTAAAGCTCTCCCATGCCCTCCGCATTAAAGGCCTCTTCCTTATCTCTCTCTTGCTCTCATTTTCTCTGTACCACTTTAGATCAAGTGTCCCAAAATAATCACCGAGTGGTGTCACATGCTGGCAACAAAGCCCTTAACACGTGAGCTTTTGAGGAACATTTCCAAACTGCAGCCTATACATTTTAGAATAGGTTTTACAAATCAAAATCAAAAGCATACCCTGTTGAAATTTCATTAGAATCCCATTGATTGTGTCAGTCAGTTTGTGCAGAACATCTTTACAATAGTGACCTTGGCAGTCTTTCACATTTATTTTGATTTTCTTTAACATATGTCAAAAAATTTTTAATTTTTTTTTTTTTTCAGCACCAGGAATTGAACTCACAGCCTCATGCCTGTCAGACAGGTGCTTAAGCCACCGAGCCAAACTCCCAGCCCGAAAAAGTTTTAATTTTCTTCAGAAAAATTATACAAATATTTTGTCAGGCTTATTCTCCTCCCCCCCCCCAGGCACGGGGGATTGAACTCACAAGCTCACACCTTGTCGAACAAGCACTTAAGTCACTGAGCCAAACTCCCAGCCCTGGTTTTTTGAGGCAGAGTCGCACTGTGTAGCTCAGGCTGGCCTTGCGCTCACGTTGTAGCCCAAGATGGCCTCGAACTCACAACGCTCCTCCTACCTCAGCCTCTGGAGTGCTGGGATTAAAGGCGTGCACCACCACGCCCGGTTTATCAGGCTTATTCTTAAAGATTTCAGCTTTTGGTTGCTACTGGAAACATTATCTTTAATAATTTTTCTTTAACTTTTTTCTGATATATGATGAAATACTTGACTTAGAGATTTATCAGAGTCACTTTCTTTTCAATTAAATTTATCTTTCAATTATTTGATTTTAGTGTATGTTCTGTGAATGAAAAGTTTGTTTCTTCCAAAAAGTCACACAGCTATTCGGGATTGTTTCTCTACTTTCCCTTTGTCTTTATGATTTTTTTTTTCCTTTTGAGGTTGGTAGTGGGTAATTGGCTTATTTCTCTGCTTCTTAAAATAGACTTTAGCTGCCATGAAGGCAGAAATTATTCATTTTACTTTATCAGTGTCTACTGATCATTACATGGAACTGATCCAGGTTATGTTTCCTAAATATTTGACTCAAACAGAAATTGTTAAGCATGGTAACGTCACTTTCATAGCAAACAGCATAACTCTTTATTTGCAATGTACTTGTTAAGTATCACATGAGCAAATACAGCCTCAGTTCATCCTTTTCAAGGACCTTCCTTTTCTTTAGGGAACATTTCCTAAACATGCCCTGTAACTGAGCCCAGGAGATAGGCACAAAGCCACCTGAATCTGCGATGAAACAGCGCTTACCGACGGAGAGTAATAATAGGCTCCATCCCTTTAACTGCCCATCACCACTATCAGTGGATAGAAATGCGTCAGAGGGGAAATATCTGCTCTATTCCTGCTACAACTAAGCTATTATGTTTAGAAAATTCAATCTGGCAGTCCAAACCTGCTGCTGATTTTTGTATGGTGTCCTAAGATATACTTATCTAGAAATTAGCTATTGTACTGTGTCCCACGGCTTGTGAGGTAAGATTGCAGGAGAGGACAAGTGGAGGACATTGGCACGAGCACTCCTCCATTTCACAGGCTATTAAAACAAATGGAGATAGAATTCCAGTATGCAGTGCTTGCTGAGGTGATTTTGACTGAAAAGGAAATCCCAGGTAAAACAGAGGGAATGTCAAGTTTGTGAATGCAGTGCTGCGAAGATTTCTGTCATAAAAGAATGCAAACAGATGCCTTATATTTTGAACTATATACCCTAGTGATTTGTATACCTGCCAGGTTTCTGTTCATCTCTTGGTCTCCACATAGCATCACACTTTGTATTTCTCTTTATTTACTTGGCTAAGTTTCTTTTTTTTTTTTTTATTTTTAACAAAGAGCAGCTTGTTAATAAAGAAATGTTGATGAAGGTGTCCACAGGGAAAAATAGAGTCTGGCACATAGTAGGCTCTGATTCATCTTCATTGAGTGGAAGAATAATGAATCAAAGCTTTCCAAGGGACACTGCCAATTAGCATCCACAATTAGAATTCTCTCATGGGCAGACTCATATCACAGTCTCAAAGATTGTGGCTTAAACTCAAATGTCATTTAATTCCTATATTATGGTATATGGTTCTGGGGAAGGGCCAAACTGATTCTCTCCTTTGGTGGATACATATTTTAGAAACATCAATGGGAGAAATGAACTCATATCCAGAAAGTTGCTCGATGAACATGGCAATATAAATACAGCTAACACCAGTAGCCTTCTTGGACAAGGAAAGCCTTTGTCCTTGAGTAGGCTTGAATGGTCACAAAGAATTTCCCCCTGCAACTGTACTAGTAAACTATTGGTCATGATGAACTACACAAATTTAATAGCTTAAAATAGCAGACAATTATTATTTAATAGTTTTTATGTGTTAAGAGAGCACGGTTTTACTAAATAGGTCTCCACAATGCTGAAATGCATGTGCCACCAGGACTTGGAGCACCCTTCAAAGATCATGTGATCAGCACAAAATCACCCCTTCGAGATGCTAAAGATGAGCCCCCTTTTGCCCACTGTTTGTCAGTGGAGGGCTTCACTCAGGACTTAAAACTTACCCACAGTTCCTTACCATGTTTTCCTCCTACAACATCATGGTGTCCTTCCTCAAGGCTGGCAGGAGAACTGGTCCTCTGTCCTCCTAACTGTTAAAACAGAGTTTCACAGAGTCACAATCACAGGAGTGATTTTCTGAACATTTTTTACATATGATCAACTCTGAGACTATGTTATCATATCAATAGCCTTACTCACTCTCAAGGGAAGAGATTATATGGATGGAACTAGAACTTGATTATACATCACGGAACTGGAATCCTAACGCCCATCTTAGGACAGGTCCAACCACATACCATCTCCTTTTCATGCACTATCCCTTAGTATATCATTCTTCCTTCCGGTGGCAGTGTCAGCTCATCTCAAGTCTTTTTCAAGTACTTGAATTCTGTGTGTAGAATTCATATCCAGTGCATGTAGAGGCAGGTCTAAGGCATTTGTATCTCAAGCTTCAGTTGTGATTCCAATAAATAGAGAGATGGCAAACCACTTGAACGACTCTTCATGTTCTGACATTTGATCCTTGAAAATATGAATTCAGATTGTGAATACATAAGTTACAATCTGTATGACCTTGGAAAGTTCCTTAATTATTCTAAGCCTCAGTTGCCTTACCTATAAAATGAGGCAATAAAAAAATCACTTAATTTCTAGCTGTCACACAAAATGTAATTATGTAATAACATGCAATGTGTTAGCATGTTTTGGGCACAAAACAGGTTTTTAATTCATGTAGTTAGTATTATTTGGTTCTATGGCTGATAAACCTGCATTCTGATGGAGAGTGAATGTTGATAAATCAGTAGTAGTTTCCTTTCCTTTTCCATGCTGTGTCTTTGTGTGAATGTGTGTTTGTGTGTGTGTGTGTGTGTGTCTGTCTTTGCAATCTTTTATTGTTTTAGAGTTTTGCTCATAGAAAGTCATCTTACATCCAAATCCTGGATATGGAAGTAGAGAGCAAGCATTTCATTTTTGCCTGTGAACCATGTGCAAGTAAGATCTACCACTTTGATGGTAATACTAGTACCTGATAGACGGGAAGTGTCATAGTCAGCAGGTGCTAGCAACAGCCTCCAACTTTACTTCACCATTTGTTCACAACACGTAAGCCTATTTTCTTATTCACATCTAAGATTAGTATGAGGTAGAGATAATTTATGTGAGCAATGGAAGAAATTTCTTCCTGACACATTAGTTTTATTTTTATTGTTATTGTCTCTTGCAAACCCAAATAAACTCTGTCCTGACAAACCAATAATATAATGAAATCATCGAAAAAGCCATTGCATCCAGATCAATATTCTGCTCAAATGTAAGCCAAAATTTCTCACATTATGAAAGTCAGTTTTCAAACACTCGACAAAGTATAAATTCCTTTCAAAGGCATTACATAATGGTGTTATTCTTTCTCTTGGGTACTCAGTACATATTTATTGACTGACAGAGGTTTTACTGTGACTAAGGCCCGCACCAAAAAAATATTCTAATACCTCTATTCCCAGAATCTTTCTTGACTATATCTAATTCAGAAATCTCATTACATGTGTTTTGAGAGGTTAATTAGCATAAGGGGAACAGCATTGTGCTTAAAAGTCAGCATTTTCAGAGTTAGGTTTTTGTTTTTAGTTTGAAAACCTTCTAGCTGGATCAAATTAGGGGAAGTTTTGTAATCTGTCAACATTTTTTGACTTGTCAATTTCTTGTTCTATAAAATGAGGAAAGAACTTCTTATTCAAGTGGTTCACAAGATTGTTGTGCAACTCAAATGATGGTATGTTGGTGAAGTACTTTGACGATTGAAACATTATATAAATGCTTCTGCTAATGAAGATAATTGAAGAAGACTACAGCCATCATGATAAATTAAAGGACTTTTTCATAAATGTCATGTACCCAATTTTTCTCCATGAAGCCAAAATGATAATAAAGTTAGCCAAAATTATGAATGCCATATGTAATCACAAGCTCTTATTATTCAACGATGTTGGATCCTAATAACCAGAATTTACAGTCACTTAGGAAGGACTGGTAAAACCCTTGATGCACTCTTTCTGAGGAATTGTGAATGGTCTGCATCCACCAAATTTTCTTTCTCTTCCTTAGAACAAAAGAAGACAGTACTGTCTAGGACTCTCTCCCTTCGTACTTTGAATCTGGAAGGGGTCATGTGACTGAATTCTGTGCAATACAGCATGTGTGTAGCAGTAACATAAAATTCTTTCCCAGGTTCTAAAGTATTCTCCAGAATCTTCCATGCTCTTGCTATCTGTCTCCTTTTCCTCTTTTTGTGACTGCAACTGTTGGACTCTCTGTAGAGCCATGAGGTATCACAAGGAGATAAACTTGGGATTATATTGAGAGATGGAGAAATATTTATTATTGTCTTAGTTACTTTTTTCTCATTGCTGAGACAAAATACCTGTCACCCAAAATTATGGGTATATTTCTTATAGTTCTTGGAGGTCTCAGTCCATACTCAGCTGGCTCCAAGGCAGGGTGGCCTGGCGGGGCTAGATGTTTATGGTGGGCACAAAATGCCAAGGTGTGAACCAGCAAGAGACGGAAGACATGCCTTCTTCCCGCCCTTACACTGTATGTCAGCTCCACCCCTGGGTGGGTGCTGCACTCAAATCACCAATTCCAGCACTAGACAACAAAACAATCACAAATGCTAGACTCAGCTGCATCCATGCCATAATTACGTGAGACTTGGGAGGGCCACAGGAACATAAACCATAACAATTATATTAAGACACTATTTTTTTTTATTTTAAAGAGAATAAAACATAACAAAACAAATCAGAACAAAGCAGATCAGAACAGAACAAAGCAAGCAATACAGGACTTTAAAACAAGACACCAAGAAAACAACAGTGGCTACCATAATGACTCTTGTTTTCTTTGACATAATTGTCCACACCTTCAGACACAATAGACTCAAACAAAGTAAAATAGTATAAAATTAATCAAAACAAAAGCATGAAAGCATTATGGGCCTTCAACACCAGACAATAGGAAACCAACAATAGCTACCATGATATCTCTTATTTTCCTCAAAATCACTGTCCTTACCTTCACACATATGGAAATCAAATAATAGAAAACAGATTTAAACCAATCAAAACAAAGAATAAAAGCATTCTTGGACTTTGAAACAAGATGATAGGAAATCAGTAGTGTCTGTCATAATGTCTTGTTCTTTTTTAAGAAGCTGTTTATACCATCACACATAATAAAATCAATACTTATAAATTCTTCAGGAGAAGTTCTAGGCATTTAAAAGCCCACACACATATATGCATCCTTTCTGTATTAGAGGGAAAAACAAAACAAAACAAAATATAAGAAAAATAAGAAGCGAAAGAGATAAATAAATAACAATAACAAAAAACCCAAAACAATAACAATATAGGTTTTCACAACAAGGTGGTAGGAATATAACAAAGGATACTTTGCTTAGTTATCTTCAGAATAGTTACTCAGATTACTAGGTATAGACTTACAAAATTGATCTTGTCCTATGAGTGTTAACTATTTTGTTCCAAGAACTGATAGATTCAGTATTACAATCATCCCAGCTATCATAAGTGTATATATACGAATTTATATCTTTTTTCTTTTCCCTTCTTTCTTTTCTCCTTTTCCATATCTGTGTTATTTTTTTCCCTTTGAGCAGTTTCATATCCTTTCACAATGTTTATTGAAGATTTTGAGTCTTATTTACTCTTTCAGTTTCTTACACTAGGAAAACAATATGATATTTACACATGTGAGTTTGATTTATTTCACTTATGAGTATGGTATCAAGTCACATCCATTTACCTATAAAAGCCTCAATGTGATCCTTCTTCATAGCTGAGTAATATACCATTGTATAAAAATACCACATCTTTTTCATCCATTCTTCAGTTGATGGACATTTGGGTTGTTGCCAAGATTTAGCTATTACAAATTGTGCTGCTATGAATATGGGTGCACATATATTACTGTGGTATGATGTTTTCAGTTCTTCTGGGAATATGTCTAGAAGCAGAATAGCTGGGTCAATATGGGATCTCTAATCCTAGCTTCTTGAGGAATCTCCATACTGATTTCCACAATGGTTGCACCACTCTACATTCCCCCCAAAAGTGCAGAAGAGTTGCTTTTTCCCCCACAGCCTCCCCACCATTTGTTATTGGTGGTTTTCTTGATCCTGGCCATTCTTTCTGGAGTGAGATGGAATCTCAGTGTTGTTTTAATTTGCATTTCTCTAATGACAAATGATGCTGAAAATTTTTCATGCATTTATTTGCCATTTGTGTTTCTTCAGCTGTGTGTATTCATCTCAGATGCCCATTTTTGGATTAGGTCTTCGAATTTGGGGGGCTTGATTTTTTTTAAATCCTCTATATGTTCTAGATAGAAGTCCTTTGTCTGAGGGAGAGTTGACTAAGATTTTTTCCCGATTTGTGGGTTTACTTTTCACTCTGCTGGAGATTTCTTTTGACAAACAAAAGCATTTTAATAAGACGAGATCCCAGTTGTTGATTCTGGAAAGCATTTCCCACGCAGTTTGATTTTTGTTCATGAATTCTTTGCCTACCCCTATGTCTTCAATATTTCTACCTACTTTGTCTTCCAGCAGATTTAGTGTTTCTGTTTTAATATTTAGATCTTTGATCCATTTTGACTTTAGTTTAGTGGATGATGATAGGTATGGGTCTAGTATCAGTTTTCGGTACATGAAAAGCCAGTTTTTCAGGTACCACTTACTAAAGAGGCTATCTTTCTTTCAGTGAACATGTTTGGACCCTTTGTCAAATATAAGGTAGCTGAGTATGTTTGTAATTGTGGTTGTCCCTTCTAACCTATTCCATTGATCTTCAGGTCTGTTTTTATTCCAGTACCATGCTGATTCTATCACAGTAACTTCGTAGTATAACTTCAAGTCAGGGATTGTGATGCCTCCTGCTTTGCCTTTGTTGCCCAGGATTGTCTTTGCTATTCTAGGTCTTTTCTGGTTCCAGATGAACTTTAGGAGTGAGTTCCCTAGATCTGTGAGGTATGCTAATGGCATTTTGATTGGAATTATATGAAATCTGTATACCAATTCTGGAAGAAAGGCCATTTTCACAATGTTTGTTGTTCCTATCCATGAACAAGGAATGTCTTTCTATTTTCTGAGATCCTCTTCAATTTCCTTTTTCAGAGTATTGAAACAGATCTTTTACTTCCTTTGATAGATTGATTCCTAAGTATTTCACTTTTTTGGATGCTGTTTTGAAGAGTGTGGTTTCTCTTATTTCTCTCTCAGTGGGTTTGTTGTTTGTGTACAGGAACGCTATTCATTTTTTAATGCTGATTTTGTATCTAGCTACATTACTGAAATTGGTTATTACATCTAGAAGTTTTTCAATGGATTTTTGTGAGTCTCCTATGTGGACTATCATGCCATCTGCAAATAATGATAATTTAACTTCTTCCTTTAGTATCCATATTCCTTTTATTTCTCTCTCTTGTCTAATTGCTCTAGGTAATGCTTCCAGCACAATATTGAAAAGGAGTGGTGATAGTGGAAAACCTTGTCTTGTTCCTGATTTTAGAGTGAAACTTTCCATTTTTGACCATTTACTATGATGCTGGCTGCTAGTTTGTCATAGATGGCTTTTATCAGATTGAGGTAAAGATCATTTATTACAATTTTCCATCAGGCTTTTAACATGAATGAGTGTTGGACTTTATCAAAAACTTTTTCAGCATCTGTTGAAATAATCATGTGTTTCTTATCTTTGGCTCTATTGATATGGTGTATTATGCTTATTGATTTGCATATGTTGAGCCATCCCTGCATTCCTGGGATGAATCCTACTTGGTCATGATGTATAATCCTCTTGATGACTTACTGCATTCTGTTTGGCAGTATTTTATTGAGGATTTTTGCTTCTATATTTATTAGGGAGACTGGCCTCTTTTTTGGTTGGGTCTTTCTCTGGTTTTGATATTAGGATAATACTTCCTTCCAGGAATGAGTTAGAGAGAATTGCTTCCCTTTCAATTTCACTGAAGAGTTTGAGGAATGTTGGCATTAAACCTTCCTTGAATTTTTTGTAGATCTCAGCTGTGAATCCATCAGGACCTGGGCTTTTCTCTGTTGGTAAGGTTCTAATTACTTTTTCAATTTCATTAACTGAAATTGGGTTATTCAGCAGTTTTACAACTTCTTGATCCAGCTTTGTTAATTCATATGTTTCTAGAAATCTGTCCATTTCTTCTGTGTTATTGAATCTATGAGAATAAATGTTTTTGAAGTAGGTCTTGTTGATCTTCTGTATTTCCACAGTGTGTGTAGTAATTTTGCCCTTTTCATTTCCTTTGCATAAATTTGAGTTTTTTCTTTCCTTTTTAAAATAAGGTTGGCTAGGACCTTATCAATTTTATTTATTCTTTTAAAGAACCAACTCTTAGCCAGGCGTGGTGGTGCACACCTTTAATCCCAGCACTAGGGAGGCTGAGGTAGGTGGAGTGTTGTGAGTTCGAGGCCGGCTTGGGCTACAACGCGATCACAAGGCCGGCCTGAGCTACATAGTGTGACCCTGCCTCGAAAACCAGGGCCAGGAGTTTGGCTCAGTGCCTTAAGCGCCTGCCCTGGCAGGCGTGAGGTTGTGAGTTCCATCCCCGGTGCCGCAAAAAAAAAAATAATAAAATAAAATAAAAAAAATAAAGAACCAACTCTTTGATTTATTAATTATTTGTATTGCTTTCTTAGTCTCTATTGTGCTAATTTCTGCTCTGATCTATATAATTTATTCCCTTCTTTTGGCTTTGGGCTGTGGAGTCTTTGCAGTTTCTTTTATCATTAATTTCCATTTTCAAGGCACTATGATCAGATAATAGGGATAGGATAATTCAATTCTTTTGCATTTACTTAAGCATGTTTTATGGACTAGTATATGATATGTTTTAGAGAATGTCCCGTGTGAAGCTGAGAAGAATGTATATTCTGATGTTGTTGGTTGGAACACTCTGTACACACCTACTAAGTCCATTTCTTCACAAGTTTGATTCAGTTCTGTTATTTTTTTTGCTGATTTTCTGTCTAGTTGATGTGTCTCTTTGTATCAATGGAGTGTTAAGGTTCCCTGTTATAATCGTGTTATTGCTTATTTGACTTTTCATTTCCAATATTTTTTATATTGCTGAATGCTCCCATATTTGATTCATATATATTCAAGATGGTTACCTCTTCCTCTTGAAGTTTTCCCCTAAATAGTATGTAGTGACCATCTTTATCTCTTTTGATCATTCTTGGTTTGAATTTCACATTGTCTGCAAACAGAATAACTACCCTTGCTTTTTTTAGGTTCCTGCTGAATGAAGTATTGTTTTCCATCCTTTGACTTTCAGTCTATGAATTTTCTTTTGTGTTAGATAGGTTTCTTGTATACAGCATATGGTTGCATGTTGTTTCTTGATCCCATCTACCAGTCTGTTTCTTTTAATTGGTGAATTGAAGCAGTTTACATTAAAGGTTATAACTGATATACATTGCCTTTTTCTGACACGTTATCTTTCTGCTGTTGGTTCTTTACCTTTCACCTGTGTTTAACTGTTTGCCCTGCTTACTGATCTTTTTTTCTGTTGGTATTCTTGAAGTTTTAGTTATTTTTATGTCTATCTAGAATATCTTTCAGTATTCTTTGCAGGGTTGGTTTGGTGGTCATGAAGTTCTTCAGCTGTTCTTTGTCATGGAAGTATCTTATTTCTCCATCAATTTTGAAGAATAGTTTTTCAGGTTACATCAATCTGGGTTGGAAATTGTTTTCCTTTAGGATTTGAAATACTTCACTCCATGCTCTTCTTGACTTCATTGTTTGTGTGAAGAAGTCTTCTGTGATTCTGATGGGCCTTCCTTTATAGGTGACCTCTAGCCACTGTTAATATTCTTTTCTTATGTTGAATTTCTGGGATGTTGATTATTATATATCTGGTTGTACATTTATTTTGGTTTTGGCTAATTGGAGTTCAATATGCTTCACTTATCTGTTTGTCCATTTCCTTTCCCATGTTTGGGAAATTCTCAGCTAGTACTTCTGTAAATAGTCTTTTGATATCATTTGTGTTGTCACCTTCTTTTTCATTTCACCTATCAATCGTAAATTTTTTTGCATCATCTTGGAATTGTTGAATTGATATTTCCTGATCCCTTGTTATTTTTAAAAAAATCTTTCCTTTCCTGTTCACTCACTGCAATCTTGTCTTTGAGGTCTGAAAGTCTATCTTCATATTCATTGAGGCAGTTTTGCCAGCGTTTGATGGAATTTTTGATTTCTTGGATATCTCTTTGAATCTGTTTCATGCCTTCTATTTTTTTCTTAAATTGCTCATTCAAGGTTTCCATCTTTTTGCCATGCTCCTCAATTGTTTAAACTATGTCTTCTTTAGATGTGTTCAGCATTTCTTCTATTACATTTATCATATTTTCTTTTACCTGTGAGATTATTTCTGATCTGAGATCCTTTACAGCTTCATGGAGTTGTTTGTTTACTTCAGTTGCTATCATTTCAGAAATTTCAGGTGTATATCTTACTCTTTCTTCTATGTCCATGTCTTCTAGACTTGGTGGGGATTGGCTGGAGGTTTGAGATTGCATTTTGCTCTTTTGTTTTGTCATTTTCCTGTATTTCCCAGGTTCCTAGTGGCACTCAGAGGCCCCTCAAATGGGGGTAGTATGCTGGGCAGACCTTCAGCACACCCCACATGGCACTCCAAATCTCCATGGCTGCTTGAGTTTGCTGAGTGGGACTCTGCCAGGTTCTGAATGGCATACCAAGGCTGAACAGCAAGATGGAATACACTGTGCCAACCTTCAGCTCATACCACCCAGCATACCAAAGCTCCCTGGCTGCTTGGGGGTCACTGGGTGAGGCCCTACCAGGTTCTAATCGAAGTGCTAAGGTTTCATGGCTAGTTGAAGTTCACTGTGCAGGCCTTGAACTTGTGCCACTGAGCACAGGAGGTTCACCTCCCACTCAGGGTCACTGGGTGGGGTCCTACCAGTTCCAAGTGAGGTGCCGAAGCTGCACCACCAAAGCTGCTCCACTGGGTAGAGTTTGCAGTACAGGCCTTCAGCATGCAGGACTCAGCACATGGATGTTGACCGGGTACACTGAGCCACTGGAAGGGACCCAGCCAGGATTGGAGCCACTTCCCAAAGGTCCTGGATGTTTGGGGACAATGGGTGGGGCTCTACTAGGTTCAGAGCCAGGTGCGAAAGCTGCACTGTCGAAGCTGCACCACTAGGTAGGTTTTGCTGTGCAAGCCTTCGGTATGTCTGACTTAGCATGCGGCGACACTCATGTTTTTGATTGTCATTTCATCTAATAGTTTTTGATATAAGTCATCATACTTAGTAGTCTGTGCCATATTTTCATAGTGCTTTCTTTGACATGAATGAAGACTGATACTTTGTTAATAATATTTTCCTAACAATAAATTCCAATGTTAGTTGAATTTCTTGAACTGGGAGTGGTAGCGCACGCCTTTAATCCCAGCACTAGGGAGGCTGAGGTAGATGGAACATTCTGAGTTCGAGGCCGGCTTGGGCTACAATGCGAGTGCAAGGCCAGCCTGAGCTACATAGTGTGAACCTGCCTCAAAAAACTAGGGCTGGGAGTTTGACTCAGTGGCTTAAGCACCTGTCTGGCAGGCGTGAAGCTGTGACTTCGATCCCCAGTGCCGCAAAAAAAAAAAAAAAAAAAAAAAAAAAAAATCTTAAAAAGTATGGTTTATATTATCTATTAATATCATTAATCAAGCCACATTCCAAAGCAGGAGAAAAGTAGATATCACCAAATGTGGAAATTTAAAGTCATCCTTCCTCAAAACATATGAACAAACACATACACAACATACCCCTCAGTTTGGGTGTGTAGCTGCCACTAACATGTTGAAGAGAAAAAAAAAAAGACTACTTAAAAGTGGTGGAAGTAGAACATTCATTGAGATAATGGGGTAGCTAACCAGTGTCTATCTAATTTGTAAAGAGGACAGCTCCATCTATAGCGAGACCTTGGACACATTCCTTAGTTTCGCTGAGCTTCAGTTACTGATTTTCAAAATGAGTCTCCCATTTCTATCACAAGTACTTATAAAGGTTAAATGGGGCAATGTACATTTGACTAGAAAAATATAAATACACTTACATGCAGGATTTTAATTATTAACCAATAGTGGCCTTTCTATTACAACATTTATTTTTTTAGACCCACGGTCAAGATGAGTTTCAGTTCAATATGATACAGACGTACCTCTTATAACGAACCACACTTTTCTCATTGCAATTTATACTAATCACTCTAGAATAAAATATTAAAGACAGGCAAATAAATTTTCCATAAAACAAGGAGCCTGCATAGTGTAATGGATACAAAAATAGACTGAATTCGGAATGTTTTAATTTCAACTGTAGCATCATTTGTTACTTTCTCTGTTGTCTTAAACAAATTATTTTCCTTATGTGCTATCATTTCCTCATACACCAAATGTAAGTACTAGATCTCATCTCATAGGGCAGCTGTGAGGATTAAATTGCTTGACGTATATAAATTTCTTAGGTTGTTGTCTAGTACACATTAAAAATACAGCAGAGCATATTATGTTATATTTGGATTGGGATTACTATTTTCTACCAATGTTCAAATTCTGCACTAAAATAACATCCCATTTTATAAGGTGCAAAACTTGCCCCACTTAATCATAATGTAAGGAGCTTCTCTTTACTGCACCATTTAATTTTCATTGACTTCATATGAGATACAATTCAATACAATTCTTCAAACCATACCATCATTCCACTGACTTCTAAAATGTATCCTAATAATTTAAGATGCTTTCTCCTTGCAAAGGGATGCTAAAGGATGACTGCAGTACCTTGTACTACTGCAGTTATTAACACTGACCTAAAGAACATCTCAGGAAAGCGCTGCCTTCCCAGTGTTAACACCTGCTGTCACCTGTAGTGCATTCATGTTAAAGTCAAATAAAACATGTGTTGCTGCTGCCTCTCCACCTGGCACACAC
Source organism: Dasyprocta punctata (assembly GCA_004363535.1). Taxonomy (NCBI): domain Eukaryota; kingdom Metazoa; phylum Chordata; class Mammalia; order Rodentia; family Dasyproctidae; genus Dasyprocta; species Dasyprocta punctata. Next base: position 31,850 of record RJWM01006952.1, on the reverse strand, counting down.
TGAGTGCCCTCTATTTTTATTAGACATGGGCACTCATAAATGTACACATGTCACTGTATATTCTTTGTTAAACAACACAGTAATGATGTTATTTATAAGTTCTTATAATTTGGAAAAATTGAGGATGGTAGAAATTTATATTTTTAGCAGCAGAAATGTAAGTAAATAAAAAGGGAGATATTTGAAAACCTTACACTACAAAGAAGACACAATTTCCAAGGCAGAAATGTTCATTCTCTATTTAGAATTCCCTTTTAAAGGGATAACTATGGTTGAAAGATTACTGTAAACCCGAACGTGTTTATATCCTAATTATTGGAACCTATCAATGTCATGTCACATGAAAAAAAATGGATTTTTCAAATTTAAAATGAAGAATCTAGTGCTAAATTATCCAGGTGGGTATGATCTAATCACAAGTATTCTTATTAGAGGAACACAGGAAAATCAGACAGAGAAGGCAAATAATGAGGGAAGCAGAGATTTGATTGATGTAGTTGCAAGCCAAAGAATGCTGACAGCTTTTAGATGCTACAAGCAATAAGAAACAGAATGACACTTAGTTCCCTCCAAAGAATCTGTCTTGCCATTTCTACCCTGTTCAGTTTATTTGCAATTTTTGAATTTTAGAATTCTAAAATAATGAATTTTTTTACTTCAAGCCACTAGATGTGTTATTATTTGTTACATTAGGAATGAAAAAATTAACACAATGGGAAATATCTAATTGACAGGAACACAATGAAAATATAAAGGAAAACACCAGGACATCTATGAAATCAACTGTCTTTAGTTTCCATCTCCAGTTCCTCTACTCCTATTCTTTGCAGAATCTCTTCAAATTTAATTTATAGTGCATTGTTAAGTTTCATCCCTCCCACTGAACCAACAACCCAAAACACACGAGTTAGGTGGGGGAGCTTTTATTTTGCTCACGGTTTCAGGAGATTCAGTCCATTATATCCTGGGCACAAAGACAGAGACCTCAGAGTGAAGGTGATTTGCAAAGAAAATGTACTTAGTTCATAGTGGCCAGGAAGTGGACCACAGGGGAAGAGTATCATAGAGTCAGAGGCTAGAGCCCATTTATAGTTCACAAGATTGAAAGCTCATGGCCTAGAAGACACTCCTTAAGTGTGCTTTTCCAATCCCTAGACAGATTGCAAGCCAAGCAAGCTGACAATCAAGATTAACTCTCACATATACAATTCCCTCAAGCTACTTCTTAACAAGGTGTGAAATAATTTCTATTTTTTCAATAATATTGGTCACTATTTCAGCCTCATAATACTCAATTGTTTAGCAATAGTATACGTAGTTGGTGATCTTACCCTAAACATTTTCTTTGCTTGGCTTCCAGGACATTATATTTTTTTGTCCCTCCCCACCTTCTTCCTCATTTTTTTTTCTTTTTTTTTTAAACTTTTGCTGTCTTTCCCTTCATCTTTCTAAACTCTGTATGTTAGAGGGCTCCAGGACTCAGTCTTTGTCAGGTTTCCTTTCTATCCAAACTAATTCTTGCATGATTTCATTCAATACTCCTTATTTTATTACACTTTTGTTGAAGAATTTCTGTTTTATATCTTTTTTTACCCTATTTTGTATCTGTGGCAAGACAGTTACCCTGAACTTCAGACATAGATTAAATTGCCAAGTCAAAATCTCTACTTGAAGGTTGTGATGGATTATACTTCACAAGAATGATAAAAGCACTATTGTCAGTCTCACATATTCTTCTAGAACTTTGTCACTTCTCCATTCAGCGAACCAATTTCTTCTGAGCTTGAAACTGAACAACCCTTTCTGTTTTCCCCCACAACAGAATGTGACTTTATTGCATTGTGATAAAAGACAATGTATAAATTGCCTTTTTCACTTGAAAGTACCTTATTTTTTAAATTAAAAAAATTTTATTAGTATGTGTTTGCAGTACATACTTACATTCATCATGGAGAATTGATACATGTACATAACACATAGTTTTTTTTTACTTCCCTTTCTCATCTCCTTCTCTCTCTCCTCCTCCCTCTATCTCTTGTTCCTCACCTACAAGTACTTTTGTCAATAGTCTAAAGCAAAGCTAGAGTAAACTACCAGATACTTAAGAAAATGAAGTTTCACATCATTTCACCTCCCAATCTTGCTTCACTGCAGGTAACATTGTGAAAAAGAGATAAGCTCAGTCTATCAAGCTCTACCAAGGAGAAGACTTATTATTATTATTATTATTTTGGTCTTTTTGAGATAGGGTCTTGCTATGCAGTTCAGGCTGGCCTTGAGCTCACTTTGTAGCCCAGGCAAATGATTCTCCTGCCTCAGCCTCCCAAGTGCTGGAATTATAGTAGTGTGCCACCACGCCTGGCTAACAAGGAGGACACTTTTGAGTAAAATAAATGTTGCTATTGTTTTAAGACATGAATGTAAGAAACAGTTTCTTGTCCAAAAGAAAATAACAAGAACAAATGGCATAAGTATTGCAAACTTAATTTGCATTAAATTGAATTTCTATGCTGGATTCCACTAAACATAATCTTGGCCTTTTATAATTTTACCCATTTTACTTGTAACTCTACCTTTCTAGTTACTCAGATGAAGTAGAATCACACTTAATTCCACTGCCTTGTCTACCTCATGAACACACAAAGCAAAACCAGTCAGCACTCCCTTATGAATACGGATACGCCTTGTTTAATCACCTACCAGGCTAATGGCTGTTCAGAATTACAATCTGCTTTTTTTTTTTTTGTATAGTTTTGTACATCTTGTGTTTTGTTTTGTTTTTTGCGTGGGGGATCGAATTGACAACCTCGTGCCTGCCAGGCAGGCGCTTAAGCCACTGAGCCAAACTCCCAGCTACGTCTTGTTTATAGAGGCTCAATGTCTCTTTTTTTGTACAATACACCTTGTTTATGCAATACTGTAGCTTTATATTCTGTTATGCATTATAGCACTGCATGTAAGAGTTATACAAATAAAAGCAAAGTCATCAAGGAGGAGCTTCCATTCACTATTTTTTTCTGAATTTTGTAATGTACATATTACATACCTTTACTAATTTAGTAATTGACTCATTTAACCACCTAGTTGCAGAAACAGAATTTGGATCGTTAAATAAGATGCATCGGCATGACAAATATTCAGCCTCTTCTCTCTACCTGTCAAACCAACATCATATCTCATCTCATCTTAGATTTCTCACTGCCTTCATCATGATCCTCCCATTCTCTCTTCTTAACACAGCAGCAGAATGATGATTTAAAAAGTTAGTAACAATATCCTATTATTATTATTCTCAAAATTCTTTTCAAATACTCCACACTACACTCACACTAAGAGTGACTATCCTTCTTATAACTAAGCCTGTGGGTGATCTGAAATCCTATCACTCTCATCTAATTTCCTGATTTCATTCTCTGTTATGCTTCCCTCTTGATCATTTTTCTTCCCTACGTAGGTCTGGCTGATACTCTTTGATACTATAAGAACATTTGCTTCTCAAGGCCTTTGTATATGCTTTTCTTTTGCCTGGATATGTCTTCCTTGACTTCAAGTCTCTGCTGATTTATCATTATGATGGTAACAACCATATGCAAAGGTAGTAATTTTGCATTTAAACTCCAATACTCTCTATATTTGCTACTTTAATTTTCTCTGAATCACTTAAATCAAGTATATGGTATATTATACTTATTCATTTATATTCACCTGTCCCTTCCTCATTACAATATAAAGCATTTAGCAAAGACTTTTTCTTATTTGTCACTACATTCCTAGTGCACTACATCCCCAGCCACTATATCTTCTTTATCATGCTTTCTTTCAAGCTGCTCCTATAAATGGCATTCACTATTTGTCCTTACCTACTGGTTTCCTTATCACTGAAGTGCAAATCCCTCTTTCAGGTACAATTTTTAATCAAGTCTTCCCTGGCTGTTTGTTCACCCTCCGAATGAAGATGCAGTGCTCTATAGGACATAGGTAATTAAAATACACCAGTTGCCATGTATGTCTCCCCCAGTGCCAGTCATCCATCATCACCCACTGATTTTTATTTTAATTATTTTAGCCTATGTTGTCAGTCCAGTGGGGAGTCATTTTGTCAACTCTTTTGTCTAGGAAAAATCCTAGAACTCCTCTTGCTTTTAGTAAACATTAGATCTCAATAAGCTTCTGATGTAAATGGTATATAAATGAACTCTAGTATACTAGAGTAAAGAAAAACAAAAATATGCAATTGCTGCCCAAGAAGCTAGTAGGGTTATTGCAAATATCAGAGTAATAATTCTGTTAAAATTACTTTTAAAATTTCACAAGCCATGTAAATGTAAATAGAGGTCATTAACAATAATAGTGAAATATGTGCATGATTCATTATATATTCTAATCAGGCAAAGAAGAGTGCTAAGAAACAAAGGGGATTTTATTTCCTTTTCACGGAAATTGCTCTCTTGATGTGTCCTGAAACATCTATGTTTTATTTCACAAACCTAACCTGATGAGAACTCTGCTTGAAACCACAGTTTATTTCATGATTTGTTTTAAACTGAGATAGCCTGAGGGATATTGCTGGATGTTAATAGATACACTTTCTTCATTTTTAATGGAATAAAGAATCTTCTTGTTATAAAACTTCAATCACAAAATCTTCAGACGAGAAAAGCCCACCAGAGACAGTCTAGTTCATTTACCTCACTTCTCAGGAGAACTTCAGATCATGTTATCCCTAAGCAAAAAATAACAGCATACTCTGGAACATGCAAAGAACATGTCTCATATAATTGTGTCATTAATCAAAATATGTTAATGGCGGAGAAATGTTCTGGTAGTGGTTCATTTAAGGCTAAAGTATCATTAGAGTTTAGGTCATCTTGAGAATCTTAGGAATTCTCTCACAAAGTCCTTTGGAATTTATCACTCTCATGAAGTTACCTTTTAGAGTTTGCACTCTGAAACTATACTTTCTGGGTTAGAATAATGGCTCTTCCATGTAATAGATTGACTATGGGTAAGTCATGTATCTTTTCTGTACAATTTTCCTACTTGTTGTTTTAGTTACTTTCCTCTCATTGCTTGGAAAGAATACCTGACGCCCAAAATTAGGGAAGGAAAGGTTTCTTTCTAACAGTCCTTGGAGGTTTCAGTCCCTACTTAGCTGGCTGCAAGGCAGGGTGGCTTGGCAGGGCAGCCATTCATGGCGGCTGCAAAACAGCAAAGGCGTGAACCAGCAAGAGAGGGAAGAGACGCCTTCCTCCTGCCCTTACACTGTATGTAGGCTCCACTCCTGGGAGGGTGCCACATTCCCACCATCAATCCCAGCACCAGACAACAAACCAGTCATGAATGTAGACTCAACCATGTCTATGCATGATTACATGAGACTTGGCGGGGCCATAGGAACATAACTATAACACTTGTGAAACAGGCTTATACTATAGTTTGAATCTTAAATGTCCCCAAATCTGTATTAAAGTCCTCATCTCCAGTTGAATGATATTGAGAAATGACAAAAACTTGAGAAATGGGGCCCAGTGTGAGATTTTGGGTGCACCCATGAAGCAGGTCATGGGACATGAATCTCTTCTTCCTCCTCTCCTCTGTCCTCAACACAGTGATATGTTTTCTCCCCATAGGCCCAAGGCAGCAGGTCCAATAGATGAAGGACTGAAATTATTGAATTATTTTTCAATTTTTATGTTTTTATTAGTACATGTTTGCAGTGCATAATGATTACACTCCTGGCATTTCTGAAATCAGGTGCAAAATAAACTTTATACATCGTTTATCTATGATATTAGCTACAGAATAAAAAGTACTATATTATGAAAATCTTTCTCAGAGGAGTGAAGATTGACAGTGCATACAAAGTGTTCGTCAGATATGTAGTGGAAAACCAATAAATATTTGTCAAATAAAGGAATGAATAAAATCTTTGTTATCTTCCTTATGATTTTTGTTTGCTATTTGTTATTTGTTTTGTTTCCCTTATACTTTCTTCTACTTGTCACCTGGTACAAATATGTAGCTAAGGTACACATCTGGAAATGGAGTTGTGAGGCCAAATGTTAAGCTTATCTTTTTTTTTTTTTAACCAGATACTGTCAGTATGTTTGCTGAAGTTATAATGACCTAAGTAATGTGTAATTTGATTTACATTACATCCTGGCTATATATATATATATACATATATATACATATAGTGTTGAAAAGGTGCCTATAGTATTTAATTTGCTTTTTTTAAATGTACATTTTTTGAAAATTAAAATATTTTCTAGCATCTTACATGGAAAATCTATTATGTCCTTCACACATGTTATAAGTTTGCATCAAAAAGATCTTTTATTCATATTCGATGTTCAATATTTACTGAATTTAACTAATGGATGATTTTTCTTATTGATTAAAAAGAGCTTTCCCCTATAGATCTTGGATTCACATGTGTGAGAACTACAGAAGAAAATCAAGTAAGTAACCATTAGTTATTTACAATACATCAATAGTTTATTGATGTATGGAATATTATACAGAAGTGAAAATATAGCTACATACATCAATAAAAATCTAAAATGTGAAAATCATAAAACTTAAGTCCCAAAAGAAAATGTATAATTTTTTAAGTAAAAATTTTACTTTACACAAAACCATTCCATCTATCCATCCATCTATTTATCTATCTATCTATTAAGCTAACACATATGTGTTCAATCTACAAAGTTAGCAAGGAACTGCTTAATGCAATCTCAAGTTTGTGGTTACTTTTGAATTTCAAGGAAGGAGATGAAACTAAGAAAAGAGACAGAAGGATCTCAAATGCATGTCTAATGCTCTGTTTCTTAGTGGGTTGATAGTTGTACATATATTTGGGTGTTTTCTAAATGTGTATATACTACATGTACATTTTATGGCTCTAATATACTTCATAAATCAAAAAAATAAATTTTTCATCTTATAAAAATGGATCACTAAACAGTGTTAAGTGTGTGACTTGCTAACAGTGGTGATGTTGGGATATCAACTGGGTATTAAAAAAATTGATCTATAACTTTATCTCATACAAAATCCCAAAATAAGTATCAGACTGGCTAAAAATCCAATTACAAGAAAATCGTAACTTGGAAGTTATTAGATTTAGACTGTTTATGCTCTCAAGATCCACATGGTACCCAAGGGAATCAATAGCCATTGATGCACTAAAGGGCCAGATAGACCAACTTGCTATTCTAAAAGGAAGCGTGGTGCATGTGTCATGAAGCAAGCTGCTCTGTTATTCTGCAGAAGGAGAAAGTCATGCTTGGTGAAGGGGAAATTCATTGGTGCCTAAAGCAGGCCAGCTGCGTGTATTCTCATCAAGGATATAAAGTATTTTAAACTTAGAAATATTCTGCTGTGCCAGATCCTTCCTTATCACCCAGAGAAAAAAGCAACAAAAGACAGCTATTACGATTGACTGCTGAAATTGTCTCTCTTGACTACACAAAAATATAACATGGAAAACTGCTTTCCAGATTTTATATTTTAAATGTTCGTCTTTAAGGAACTGTGAATTTACAAGTTGTTAAATACAGTAACCTATTGATTTAAGGCAGCAGAATAAAATTTTAATAAATGTTTGCGATTATCCCATTAAAACATATAACTTTAAGATGTATTATTCTTCATATATAACATTACTATGAATTACGGACCTACAATGAAAGAAATGCATCATATGCAAATTGAATGCCTTTTTTTATAAGAAAAATGCATCGTAGATTCATACCTTTGTATGATTCAGCATAAAGCATCTATTTTCCTGGACTTGAAGCAAGAAGCAATGCCTGAGGTAATAGGAAATGTGAACGTAAGCAAATGAAGGTTGATTATAGACATGACATGTCAGAATGCTCATAACCTTTAGCTTCTATTAAAACAACTATTCGGTAGTCATTTTTTATATTTTGCAAAAGTCTTCTGATTAACTCAAAAATGTTAGAATTCAGAATGGAGCTTTATTTATCACGTGTAATGCAAGTTTGAAATGTTCCCTCATGGGCTCATTAAATTCATCTGCAACTGCTTTCTGAATCTTTTTGTTGAAATATGTACAACATTTCAAAGGGAACTAGAAATAGCAGAAATGGTGAAGCACAGAGCAGTAAAGTCCGGTTTTTTTATAATTCAATCAAGGTCAAGCAACCTAAGTTTCCAACAAGTAAACTTCCTGGGATCATACAGTGTGGGACACAATGCAAACAACCAATCCGTGCCAGCATGCGAGCAGCAGGATTTTCCAGGTGGGTAGTAACAAGTTTTCTTTGCAAAATTTCTGGTAAAAGATTCAGAAGATGGCCAAAATATAATGTTGTTTTAGCAGAGACTGCTTAAAGTAGTAAGAAGGGCAGAAAAATTTTCATTTCTCTGATTTTACATAAGATGGTGTTCTGTGGAGTGACACAAGAAGGGTCGCATGAAGGGTGAGCTAATTTTCTGTAAAAGTGAAGATAGAAAAGGTGTTTGGCTTTTGTGCCCTAAGATCTCTATCACAATTACTAACTCTGCTAGTATAACAGGAAAAAAAGACATTGAATACATATAAATGGTAAGCATGTCTATGATTCAGTGTAATAGTATTTATTAAAATAGTTGGCAGGCCGGATTCGGCCCTTGGGCTTTAGTTTTCCAATCGCTGTAGCTGTACTAAAACACGACAGTGAAATATATCAAAATTCATAGGGTCTTTACTCAGAGGAAGACAGAACACAATAAGGATGCCACTGAACAGTAAAAAAAAAAAATCACTAATGACTGTGGCCAGGTAGCATGAATGGGAAAGAAGCAGTTTTATAAATCTGCACAATTCTCATCCTTAAACAGGAAATTCAAACACTCAACTAAGTACAATGTTTAAAAATTTATTATCTATTCATTACAATGCTCAAAAAAACAAAGGAAAACAAGCTGTAATATTCTGGGTCAAGGCTTGGCAGCAATGTGAATATGTAGAGTCTACTACTGAATGTTCATAATAAAAAGCTACAGAGATTGAGAGGGCACGAGTCAAAAAAAAAAGAACAGGAAAAGGCTTAAGCTAATTAAATCATAAAGAAAAGTTATATATATATATATATATATATATATATATTCATTATGTCATGATAAATGGACTCCACTAAAATTTAAGAAAAGAGTTCCAACACATGGATGGCTCATAATTTATAATAGGCTCTATATAGAGACATAAACCATGATCCTTATAATACCCTTTGTTATTTGTGAAAAGATCACACTTCAAAGCTCAGGGTGAGTCCTCAAAGGGTTGTGCTGTTCACCATTTTATCTGCAGTCAGAATTAATTAGCACATTAGCCAGCATGCACCAAGTGCCTACTGTGTGCCAGGCATTCTCAATACACTATCTCCAGTTCTCACATTCCTTGAATCGTAACTCTGTTACTTACTATCTTTGTGGCCCTGGACAATGCATTTAAGTATCTCGGCACTGCTGTTTCTAAAAGGGATTCCTCTGTGGCAGTCTAAGTAATGTGGCTGCAAAATACCAGTCATTCATTTCCTTTTCAAAGACTTGTTATCAGGGACCTAGAAAGCATCTAAGAATAAAAAAAAAAAAATACAGAGAAAATATGCTATAGCTCAATAACCTGTTGAAATGCTAAGCAAAATTTGGCCATCAAATGAGTGCCCTCTCTGGACAGTCATTTGGACTAGGGCTGTTCTTGGAGGTGTGACTGCTTTTGCCTACCATGGCTGCCTGAAAGCAAGAGGAGAAAGAGAAAGGAGAATAAATTGCATTCTTCCTCCTCTGATTAGCATAACAGGCTGTAGGATGCAGTGGCCATGTCATCTCGCTTTACTTTTCAAATATTTCACCATCTTTGGAACTTAAGTGCCCATTATGTGCTAATTGATGATATATGAGGACTTGGCTCCCTTCATTAATTCTTCTCTGAAATCACAAGAGTATCACTTTCACTTGTATTCACCTCTCCTCTCATCTTATGATGAGTGTATGAAGTGCACCATGGTATTTGACATATGATTATTTACTAATTAGACATTCCCTCTTGCTTCAAGTAGGGCAAGTTTCATGCCACCAGCATTAAGGTCCTGGAAGACAGGGATACTGACCTTTGCTTCCTCTGAGAATCTGTAACTCATTACTTGGAAAACAGTATTAAGAACAGTTTTACTGTTTACCGTACTGTATGCCTGGCACTGGATCAGGGACTAGGAGAACAGTTTGGAGCAAAAATAGACAAAATGCTTGCCATCATGGACGCATTTTGCACTGTAGTAGGGAGATGGATATTAATCAAAGAGTTATAGAGCTGAATTTAAAATGGAAGCAAGATATGAGGCTGGGTTATTGGGAATAGAAAATAAGGTATCTCTGACCTACAGAAATTTCTAATCTAAGGCAAGTTTACACACAATCATGAAGCACACCAATAAGTGCAGTGTTATACAGAGCACCAGCCTGTGTGAGATCCCAAATGAAGGACAGGACACCCTCTGGCAGCCAGAAAGATGTCAGAAGAAGTAATGCTTTGGCTGACTTTTGAAAACAAGAGGAGAAATGAACCAAGTGAAATTGAAGAAAAGATTTTCAGGCAGACCAGAGATGATGGGTGAAAGTGTGGACACTGTAAACCACGCGACTTGTGGGGGAATTGTAATCATTTTGGAGTTGCCAAAGAAGAACCTCTGAGAATGCAACTGAAAAAAACGATGCTGGAGCAGAAGTCAGAGACCAGATTATGAAAGATTCCCTTTAGAGCCTCAGGTTCTGAAATGGATCGGGCAATGAAAACAATGGCTTTTAAAAGTAGGTGATTTGCACAGACTTTTCAGGTAAATTTTGATAAACAGCTTTGTGAAAGTTGAATCAAAAGTGTCCCACACAAAAGAGGGTGACAGCTACCTAATTTTCCAGGGAGTGTAAGTATAGAGGATGGGCAATACAATAATAGGAGCTATTGAATGAGATTTAATTATGAGACTTTTGGATTAGTAATTTAGGGGAGATGAGAGAAAAGGAAAGAGAGTGAGAAAAGAGGAAGATGAAGGAGTGGGGATGAGGTGAGGAGAGTGAGAGGAATTAAAAGAAAAAAATAAAGGGTAAAGGTAAGGGAAGATGGAAAGGAGGGATAAAAAAATAACAGGATAGAGCAAGATGTCCCTGAGAAAGAGAGTATCAGGTGAAATTTTAGAGGATGTGTCAGGCAGCAGATGTAAGCTCACACTTTGAAAAGGGATCAGTTTGATTTATAGCCCGGCTGGTCCCACTATTTTCTGTATGAATTTAGGTAAGACATTTAATGATCCTTTGCCTGCATTTCCTCATCTGTAAAAGGGAAATGAAACAGTAACTATCTTGTAACTTTGCTATTGAGATTAAATAGTTTAATATATATAAAACTCCCAGAACCATGAATCTCAATAAGTAACCTATAAATATGAACTCTTGCCATTCTTTCAGGTAAGAAAACACATATTTGGGAGTTTATATATGCTGAGATTTAGGTATGCATGAGATATCCATGTGACAATGACTCTGGCTGCATTTGTTTGTTGCTACATCTGTGTATACCTAGCAACATGCTGGCTTTATAGAACACCTTAAGAAATATATTTTAGACTAATAGGTAAATGAGTGAATGAACAAGATACATAATGGGGAGTTAGATCTGCACCTCAAACCAATGGAGAAGCAGGCAAGGAACGTTGGAGATGATTGTTGTAATGTGGGACCTGACCAAGGCTGAGATTCCCCAGAAATTGTTTTAGGGTGAGGAGAACACAAGGAAAGCAATGAACCCTGAGAAGCAATGAAATATAAGATTTATGGATAGCAGCGGGATAAAAATCATATTAAGAGAAAGGAGATCAGATGAGAAGCTGATGAATGTGCTATTTCTACAACAGAGATCCATCATTTCATATGCAGCAACAACATTTAATAATATAGACTATGGACCACAAAGTCATGAATTGCCTCTCCCAAATCCCAGCAGACTTCACCCCAATCTTTTTGCTATTTATATACTTTATATAGAGTTATTCCTTATTCATAAACTACATATTGTGTTTCAAACATCCTAGAGTTTTAGCTACTTGAAGAATAATACTTCACTTGTTCATCTGTATTTCCCTGGTATTGTACACAGTGCTTGGAATAAAACAAAGGGCTAGTTGTATGTATCTTAAATGAACTACATTGATCTTATAACATTAAAGTACCTTATCTCAGGGGCAGGACTTTCTAAATGAAAAACTGAATGGGACTGTTACTCACGTATGTATGTCCCAACTCTGACAAAACTGAATGGGTTGAAGAGAAGTCCAAAACTCAGGAGACAGAGGTCATATATTACATCGACTGTTCTCATTTGCTCTCCTATTGGGTTTGGAGGAAACATTCACCAGTTGTAATAAGTTTCAGATGTGTTCAATTTAAAAATCATGAACCTGGTAAAATCTAGCACGTGAACAACTTATTTGAACTTGACAGACACTCCATCAAAAAGCATTTATTAAGTATACTCACCAGTGACCTTTCAAACTCAACACAGGTAATATTTCCTCCTTTAGTGATAAAATTATACCCAAGAATAGCTTATTCACTTACAGTTCTTGTTCAGATCACTATTTTATGTTCTCTGATACAGTATGATATCCCCATGGTCAGAAATCATGTCTTGTAACCCCATCACGGAGCACAGTAACTGACAGCTAGTAGGTTCTCAGTAAATGTTCACTTAATTATTAGCTTTAAACTACTTATTAGGAATGTGAATTCAATGTGGAGGTAAGAAATAGTGCAATTATCAAATGTCAGCTTTATTTTAGAACACCCCCTTCTCAGTAGTATAGAAGAGAAGAAAGCCATAAGGTTGTTAGCTTAAAGTTTATGAAAAAAAAACTTGTACCCTCAAGGGCTTGTGTGGGCTCATAAAAACATGGAAGAAAGAAAAGAACTGCTGGAAAGAACATGTTTTTCAAAACACATGGTGAAATATCTATGCCACAGTATTAGAGGGCATCTTATAACTAACCTTCACTAACCAATAACTACTACTTCAGTTGAATAATTGAGGTGTAGGAAGCTTGAAGTGACTCAGAAGATTTCAAAAGGAATTTTAGTTGATTTAAATTTTTAAAAATCCATCAAAATGACTTTACATGATAATTATGTGAATAAGTCCTAGATAAGTTTAACTAATTTTAACTGTAATTGTGAAAAAAATGAGCCTCATAATAATTGGTGTTTGTATCAAAAAGTCACTGGTTAAATAAGGAAGACAAATAATTTACTTTTAATGTATCTACTTTAGCAATTATTCTGCAGTAAAAATATATTTTGGCTTATACTTCTATCAGTTTTAACCATTAGATAGATTTGCATAATCACCACCACAATCAGGAGACCAACACCTTGAAATTTTCCTCGTGTTGTTTCTTTACATTTATAAGCTTCACTTACTCTAACCCCTGGCAAATATTAATCTGTTCTCCACAGAGACAACTTTTTATTTATGTAAGAATATTATATAATTGGATACATATGTATATTCCTTTTGAGATTCACTTCATTCATTCAACACAATTCCTTTGACGTTTATCCAATTCGCTGTATACATACTTTGTAACTGTACATCAGTAGTTTTTTTTTGTGTGTGTGTGTTTTATTTTCTCATTTGCTGTAGTGTAATAACCCATTTTATGGATACGCTGTAATTTGTTTATTCATTCACCCTTCAAAGGTTATTTGTGTTGTTTACAGTTTCAGGAGATGATAGAGCACTTATATATATTTGTGTGCAAGTATATGTTTGAACATAAATATTTACTAAGTAATGGCAATTCTCATGCAGTACAATGTCTGAGTTATGTGAGAAAGATACGTCCAACTTTGTGAAAGATGTCAACTGTTTTTCTGAATGCCTCTGGCATTTTGCTTTCCCTCCAGTAATGAATACAAAGTCCAATTTCTTCATCTCGTTAGTATCATTTGCTCTTGACACAATTTTAAATTTTGGGTATTCTAATATGTATTTAGGTTTATCTCACTATGACTTTAATTTGCATGTCCCTGATGATTAATGCTCTTAAATTACTTTTTGTGCTTGCATGCCAGCCACATTTATCTTTGGCAAATTGTCTCTTCAGTGATATATTTATTTATTTATTTATTGTCCTATTTGTTGATTATTCTTAGTGTTGAGTTCAGTGACTTCTTTACATATTGTATTTTTTATCTTAACAATGTTTTTAAAAGTTTTTTTTTCTATTAGCACATATTTGCAGTACCTAGTGACTACATTCCTTGTATAGAGTTGACCCATGTATATAACCCATCTTAATTCCTTTCATATCTCTTCCCTTCCTTCATTCTCCCACCTCTCATCCTCTATCTCATGTTCTTCGCATGTAAAAAGAATTTCTGTAGCTTGTCTTTGCATTTTCTTAATAGCATCTCAATGCAAAAGTTTTTAATTTAGATGACATCCAGTTTAGCATTTTTTCCTTTAGGAATTGTACTTGTGCTTTCATGCCTAAGAATACTACCTAACAACAGTTATGCAGATTGTCTCTTATATTTACTTGTAATTTTTTATTTTAAATTTTTGTGGTTTTTTGAGGCAGGATTTCCCTATGTAGTTCAGGCCAGCTTTGAACTCATTCTGTAATCCAGGCAGGCTTCCAACTCATGGCAATTCCCCTGTCTCAGCCTCTGAGGTTCTGGGATTATGGGCTTGCACTACAATATCCAATCGAGATTTTATAGTTCTACTTTTTACATTTATATCTATTTGTCACTTTTTTTGTTTTAAAGAGAATAAAAAAGAATAAACATGATACAGAATTTCAAAGCAAGATGACAGGAAATTAACAATGGTTATTATATAGCATACTGTTGTCTTCAAAATAGTTGCTCACATTAACATATATATAGGCATGCAAAATTGATCAAACGATATAATCACTAGTGCTCCTCTCAATGAACTAATAGAATAAGTAGTACAATTATCTTAGCTATCTTATATATATGTATTTTTCCCCTTAATTTTTGTCTCCTTTCCCCCATCTCAATCGTTCTTTCCTTTTGAGCAGTTTCTTTCTCTTTTGAAACATCTATTGTACCTTTTGGATCTGTGGTATTTTTATACAATAGAGTACTACTCAACTATAAAGAAAGATAAACTCGAGGCTTTTATAGGTAAGTGGATACAACTAGAGACCATCCTCATGAGTGAAATAAATCAGACTTGCATGTGTAAACATCATATTGTCTCTCTAGTGTAAGAAACTGAAAGAGTAAATAAGATATGTGTCTTTTTTTTTGTTTCAGCACCGGGGATTCAACTCACAACTTCACACCTGGCAGACAGGTGCTTAAGCCACTGAGCCAAACTCTCAGCCCTGATATGTGTCATTCTTTATACAAACTGTGAGGTCTATCATTTTTGTATTAGTATCTAATTTTTCCAATACTATTTTGGTGAAAAGCACGTTTTCTTCAATGAGATGGTTTTTGTACTGTGGAGAAGAGCAATTGACACATTTTACTGGATTTATTCTGAACATTTCATTCTGCTCCTTTGATGTATGTGCCTTGCCTTTAACCAATATTATACTATCTTGATTACTATAGCTTTATCTGTAGTAAACATTAAACAGGGTAGTATACACACTGCAACTGTATTCATCATTTAAAAAGTATTTTGTCTCTCATGACCTGTTAATTACAAGAACAGTTTCCAAAGTCCTACAGGTGGATTTCTCAAGAGAAATCATGCAGGATTTTAATAGTGTGGCCTAGACCTGATGTCAGCCTGAGGTGTGGGCTTCCTTTGTGCTTCTCAGGACCAAGATATACAAGGTCTCATGGGCTTTTTCAAGATCTGGATAACATTTAAGGACACAGACACCAACAAAACCTTGCTATTGTGATTTCTTTTGGTAGCTCACATTGCATTTCCCAGATGCAGCTTATACTTTTATTTTTTCTTTTATCTTCTTTTTCCCCTCGTTCTGTCCAAATTCTCTCTGCAGAGTTGGTTTCTCCCATACCCCATTCACCTCTCACTTTTCAAATGAACTTTTGGCACTGTTAAAAAGGTATTTTGTGTCTCTTACTTTCCTTATCTTCCCATAAAAGTTGTCAGAAGTTCAGCTGAGTTAGAGATGTTAAATTGTCACATGCTGTAATATTAATTACAGCAATAAAAAGACAAGTGTACTGTAACAATCTAGCCTTTAATCCTTTGTCACTACAGTATAAGCAAGAGACTGAACCAAAGTAGGCACCTTCTTCTCCCAATTCAGTTTTCCCTAACAGAATGACATGCTTGGTTGAAGGTCAAATGTATCAGTGCAGACATGGTGATTCTCTCACTACAGATAGAGGAGATAATGAGGGAGAAAGGGAGAGGGAGAGGGAGAGAAAGAGACAGGAAGGGAGGGAGGGGAGGGGAGTTTTGATTTAGATCTGGGATGCCTCCCGTCCCCAGTCTCATGCTCTCAAAGGTGGGGCTTATGAAAGGAGATTGGATTATGGACCACTACAGCTAACTTGCTCTTAGGTTGCTTTTATTTTTTATTTATTTATTTTTAAATTTTTATTTTAAAGATAGTAAAATCCAACAGAACATAACAGAACAAAGTCAATCAAAACAAAGCAGTAGAACTGGTACAGAACTTTGAAGAAAGATAATGTGAATACAATAGCTACTATAGTAGATCTTGTTATCTTCAGAATAGCTGACCGTTCCAACAGGTATAGTAGAATTGAACCAAAAACAAAACAGAATAAAACCAATAAAACCAGAATATAAAATAAAGCCAAAAAAAAATAATGATCAGAGTAAAGCAAAACAGTGAGACAAGACAGAAGAGAATCCCCCATATTTGCTACATTGCCTACTGTCATCTTCCAAAGAGATGCTCAGGTTGCTGACCAGAGGCCTGCAAAATCTACGAAACAATACTAGCATTTAGTATCTTAATGTTCCTTAGTTGCTGTCAATTTAGCCAGACCTCCAAACCAGCAGGTTGCTTGGGGGGGGGGTTGGGTTCCGTCCTTGATTCCAAGCCTGCGCCTGGTGCCACTCAGGCCCAGCAGGGTGGGTCCTGAAAGGGCCCACTCTCGTTCTCCTCTGGAGGTCCCCGCGGGTAGCCCAGTCCCCCAGAGGGCAGATCAGTTGTCTCCTCTTAGGTTGCTTTTAGGAGGTGGGGTCCGACGGGAAGAGGCAGGTCACCGAGCTGGGTGACAAGGAAGGGCATATATCCCTCTCCAGCTCCTCCCTTCTCTCTTTGCTTCCTGGGTGCCCCATGCAGGTTTCTTCTGCTGTGCTCCTCTGCCCTGTGTTTCTGTTTTGGGAGCCAGTTGATCATGGACTGTAAGCGCAACCAAAATAAACCAGTGCTTTAGTTTGTGCATGTCAGGTATTGTTTCTCAGCAATGAGAAAGTAAGACAGACAGAGAGAGAGACAGACAGACAGACAGAAGGCTCTTGCTATTCTGTTTACTGAGGGCCCAGGGAAGGAGGAACAGCAGGAGAGGAGAGGCTGGGAATGGCAAACTACATTTGCCTCCTTTTCTAGATAAGAAAGTATTGCTAGAAGCACCTAAAGAAGGCTCTTACCCAGATTCCAGAGACAGTCTCTGAATGAAAGGTTCCTGGGCCTTTGAGCATAGCTAACCAGAGCAAAGTGAGGTGAGACTTGAGGCCATGACTGCAACTCTAAGCAGAAACTGATAATTCATAGGTGAAGAGTGACAATTGAAGCTTATCACAGGAAGTCTTAGTAATTTCCTGTGGTCGGGCCTGAATGATCACATATAGGATTTGTGACCTAGAGTCAAATTTCTTAGCTATTAATCAGTTTGTTATGGTTGTACAGGTTGGAGAAAGTGGTGGTTGGATCATAGTGGCTGTGATTCAGAATAATATGAAATTGAATGATTCTTTTTTAAAATCAGATTTTATTGGTACATTTTAGATGTACACAATGATCACAATCATCATAAAGAATTTGTGCCTGTATATGATATTGCACAAATGATTCTAAAGATGCTTTAAAAGTAGAAATAACACAACTTTAAAATGAATATAAGGTATGTGAGGATACTGAAGAAATTAAAAGAATGAAAAAATGTATTTGAGCGCAAACCTTATGGGAGTATAGTAATATACTTTAATTAAGTGTAGAATAAGGAGGAGAAACAAGTTTGGAGTGAAATGAAAAGCAGTTTTGATTACTCAGTGTTTAAGTTAAAAATATTAGAGAGCTATTTGGAATTACTAGGAAAGCAAGGAGATAGTTAAGTCTGGACTACCTGGAGGAAAATCAAGAATAGAGACATATTGGGAAACCTTTGGCTGACTGCTGGTTTTTAAAGTTTTATGCTGGAAAAGCTAATGCATATAGAGGAGTTAGATAAAGATTGAAGGCATGAAGCAAAGACCCAGGTAACTCAAACATTTAGAATTTAAGAAGAAGACAAGTAGCCACTAAAAGAAAGAAAAAAGAGTGGTCAGTTTGGTACAGTGGAATAAAGAAGACTGTGATGTCCCAAGTGTCAGTGAAAACAGTTTAAATGGAAAGTAAGATCAACTTTCAAATATTGCTGGGAAATTAAATATACTAAAAACAGAGATCAGAACTTGGCAATGTAGAAGCTACTTATGACCCAATAAAAACAGAAATGATGGAGTAGAAGAAGTCTAAATGCACAGAAGAAGGGAGAAAGAATGCGAGATGGAGATGTTGAGGCAAGAGTCTACAGAAAACTCTCAAAAACACATACTGTGAAATGAAACAGACGAATGAGGCAATCCATGGAAAAGCTGCGATGGTGAAGGAATGATACTGCTGTTGCTGTCAAAGAGAAAGGAATATAACACTTATACCTATATCATTGAAGGTAATGATAAAAAAAAAAAGGGTCAATACTCAAAATTTACATAAAGAGAACTGTGAAAGAGAAAAGAGAGAGAGAGATACAGAGAGACAGAGACAGAGACAGAGACAGACAGAGATGGAGACAGACAGAGGCAGACAGATACAGAGACAGAAACAGACAAACAAATAAGAGGGCATAGACACCTCGATAAGTAGTGATATTGGACCATGATGGAAATGAGGACATTTCCACCATTGAGCAGACAGAGAAAGTAGTCAGAACGTGTACAGAAGACTGAGAGGTAGCTTAATAATTCCTGAAGGTGTGAAAAAGGAGTTCTTCTGTGTGAAGCCCTGGTCACCTTTCCCATTTCTGGGACCAATCCTGGAACATCTGAAACTTAAAGAGGGACAGGTTTAATTTGGTTTCCAATTATAGAGATTTCAATTTATGACCAGCTTGTTTAAAGGCAAAAACAAAATGGTAGAAGGGCATTGTTGTGGTTTATTTCTAGATATCATCTCAAAAACCTCATCTATGAGCAAATGAGGCTTTAGGAGGTGATTGGATCATGGGGGTGTAATACTCATCAGTGGATTTGCTCACTGATGAGTTTGCAACAGGGTGTGATGTTGGGAGCTAACAGCCTGGTGGGAGGATGTGGGTCACTGGGTATATGGCCTGGAAAGGTCTTATCTCCCTCCTCCTCCACTCGTTTCTCCTTGCTGCCATGTCCTGAATAAGCCTCTTGTGACATATTCCTCTGCCATGTCGCCCTCCTTTGGAACAAGCCAACTATGGACCGAAGCCTCTGCAAACTATGAATCAAAATAAATATTTCCTTCTTTAAATTGCAAATGTTTGGTATTGTGTCCCAGCAACAAGAAAGTAACCAAAACAGACATGATGGAGTAGAGCACCTCTGTTCATGGCAGCTGGCAGACGGAGGCCAAGGAAAGAGTACTACCAAGACATATCCTCTCCAAAAGCACATACCCAGTGATACATTTCCTCTACCTGGGCCCTGCCTCCTAACAAGTATGAATCTCAATGGATTAATCCACTGATGTGCATATGAAATAGGGCTCTGGGAGACTCTTATTCCAGTCAGGCTGACACTTAAGATTAACTGTCACAATTCCAGTCCTTATAAGCTTGATATCTAATCATATATCCTTAAACAATAGGTAATTTCCAAATAAACAATAGCAAGTTAATAATCCTGCTAATATTCCAAAACTATCCTGAATGAAACCACAAATAATATCATCCCCTCTCCAAATTCTCAACAGTTCCAGCATCCTCCAAAGCTCAAGTCCAAAATCTCCTTTGAGACTCAAGGCAAACTTGTATTATGAACTCTGTAAAAATCTAAACCAAGTTTCATAATTCCAAGATGCAGTGGCACAGGGTAAAAATTCCCATCACCCCCCACCACCACCACCAAAAAAAAGGAGATTGGGGGAGAAAAAGAGTCAGAACTAAAGAAAACAGAAAGGCAACAGGGCAAACACTAAGTTCTGTATTTCCATGTGCAGCATGCTGTGTTAAGACATGAGCTCTAGTGGGCTTGTGCATCTCCAACCCTATGGCCTTTTGTATTCCCGTCCAAATGCCTTTCTTTTGGGCTCGTTCTGTCCAGGATTTTTAGGTTTCTTCAGCAAACATTCCTTTTATCTCCAAGTTCCTGGGCTCTGAGTTGTACGTTAGGCTCCACTTTCACAGGTGCACACACATTCTTATCAGGAGCCTTCCTTTGAAATCTGAGTGGAAGCCTTATGACCTTACAACTCTTGCATTCTGCATTCCTGAAAAACCAGCATCATAGAGACAATGCCAAGGTCTATTCCAATGCAAGCATTTATCCAGTACTCCCGTAGATCATGGCAACACAACCTCTGAGCACCCAGATGATTGGACACAGAATAATTAATCTCAGGGGATCATTTTGTTAGGCTTCCTTCCTTGAGAAGTAGTTCTTGGGCCTCTCCTCTCAAACAAAAGTTACACTGTTACATCACTGAGCCTATAATGTGTGGGGTCTTGCTGATTCCTTAGATGCCCACAAGAGACCTTTTTGGGGTCATTCTCAAAAGTACTTGATTCCTTTT
Organism: Dasyprocta punctata; assembly: GCA_004363535.1. Classification (NCBI taxonomy): domain Eukaryota; kingdom Metazoa; phylum Chordata; class Mammalia; order Rodentia; family Dasyproctidae; genus Dasyprocta; species Dasyprocta punctata. Next base: position 10,836 of record RJWM01006952.1, on the reverse strand, counting down.
TAATGGATCTAATCTCTTTAGAAACCATACCTTCCTTGACCTCAATATTGCATATGATTTTTTAGACCAAAGTTTAAGGTTTTCACATTTTTCTATTCTGGTTTTTGCTCTCAACTTTCACTATAGGTCTGGCTAAAAAGCAGCCAACAGTATCCATGGTACTGCCTAAACATTGGGATATCTTGAAATTTTCTCTGAAAGATCAATTACTCTGCCATCATTTAATTCAGTCCCAAAGTCTTAAAACATGTATAAAACAGAAATTGTTGGCAAGAATGCAATATCTATGGCTTCTAGCACAGTTCTCATTAGTCTTCATCCCAATTGATGTCCTCTTGCAATTGAACTTTACTGTCCATATTCTTATTAACATTCTGATATTCTGGGATCCAATCAGACTTTCCCATAAAGTTTCACTTATAGCAGCCTGGGACTTGTCTAACCCATATATCCAAACTTTTGAAAATGTCTCTATCAAATCAGTTCCATGCCTTCTGAAACATATGGTCAGGTACCAAGAAATCAATTATCCTACTTCTCTGGTACCACATTTCTGTATTTATCAGACTTCTTGTCCTTAGAACAAACTACTGGACAGGCACAACTTAAGGGAGAAGTTCCTTTTGCCTCACCTTTTCATAGGTTTCATTTCATGGCCATCTTGATCCAAGGTAGCAATACGATGATGGAAAGGCATGTTGAATCAAAGTTGTGCACCTTATGGTAGTTGGAAAGTAGAGCACAGAGGAAGATCACTAGGAAGAAACAGACACTCAGAATATATTTCCCATGTGACCTACTTCTTTCTACTCATCTCTACTTCCTAAGAGCACGTTCAGCTATATACATCACTGGATTGGTCCACGGTTGAGCGTAGTGCCACTATATTCCAATAACGTATCCAGAAGTTTCTTAATCTAGTCAAGTAGGCAACTAAGATTAGCTTTCACTAGTGGCTTCTATATTCTAAATAAAATGTCAGTCATATTATTAGCTCAGTGATGTAAGACCGTAGAGCAGAGGCAATTTCAAAATGTTGACTTAGAAAATGATTAAATAAACCTTAAGCAGAATGGTAGTTTTATGGTCAATAATTATAAGGTGCCCATATGAATTACTGGCATGTACTGCCAGTCTGACCTATCTATGACCATGTGCTCTTTAAACATACAAATGACCTTGTACTCATTGCAAGTATATCTGTCTCACTTTTATCCATTTCATCTTACTATATTTTAGATACTTCTCCAAGATGTATCATATGTATTTACCATATTTGTTTAGTAGTAAATTTTATTTCATATTTTATTCCTTGGAGTCAAGTGAAGTAGGAAAGATTTCAGAAGGAAAGTCATTAATCAAAGTACATGGTTCACCTGGAAATACCAAAAACAATTCATGTATTCACTATTTCAAACCTTGTTTCAGCTCAGACAAACTGTGTTATGAATACATGCTGCGTAAAATTCAAACACTAGTTCACTGCTGACTGTGAAATGATTGCTTCACATTAAAAAGAATGAGAAGTACATGAGATCACACTGAAATGAACTCTTACAGATAAGATTATTATAACCATTTCACATGTTTTCTAATTCAGTATTATCTAAGTGTGACCCAATTTTTTCTCTACTGAATAGATCCTGAGAATCTTTCCTTTCCTTGTCAAATGATGTTTTCCTTGCTGTTAGCATTTTATTCTTTAAAGTTCTTGGACAGCTCCAAGGAACACTCCAATAGTCATAAGCAAAGAAATGCTTGAGTCAAAGATATGAAAACTCACATCCATGCTTTTTTTGGTGTATGGTTGTCTCCTTTTTATGTTGAAGCCTGCTGAGGAGCAGCACGTGTAGTATGAAGTAGTTCTGGACTGCTGATCCTGATTGCTTGCCTCCTGGTCTGTGTTTGCCCTGTTTAGCCCGAGCTTTCCCTTCTTTTAAAAGCTCTGTGGAACCCCCTGCTAGGATTATGACAGGTCTCTGCTTTAGCTAAAAGACTCTCTCTGCCCTTATTTTTCCTTTTTTCTGTTACATCACCATCTTTTGCATCTCAGATTTTTTCCTCTAAGTGATAGGCAGAATAATATAGCTCACCTGAGTTAGCAGCACTTTCCTTCTTTTATCAGAAAATAAAAACATCAGTGTCTAAATACAGAGTTGAAATTAGGAAATAGGCTTTCCAACACTTGATTCACTCCATCGTTTTCTTGCTGTGGGGAGTGCAGGGAATTGCTTGACCTCTCGGTTTTCTTTGGTTCAATGGAGGCTGTAATTTTTATCCTGTCTTCCAGAAGTAGGTGAATAATTAAGGGTTGTAGAGTCTTTGAAACTTGAAAAGAATGCTGCAAAGTCTAATCACTAACAATATTCACCTAAGTTTTTGAAGTAATTTACAAGAGAAAATAAATAGTTCAGATGGTGTAGAGCAAGAAACCGTGAAACAACACAAATTCATCAACAAACTTACAAGAAGATCTTGAAGTTGAGGCAGGAAGACATATACCCCTACCTTTTCTTCCCTTCCTTTCCTAAGTGATGGCTTATGTATGCTCTACGAGACTGCTCTACTCATCAGTTAGGTATATTTTAAAAAAAAGCTTGGAAATCTGGGTACATAGTTACACATTTGAATTTATTACCTACTAGTACTCCAAATGACTTGTCACATGTTTCAAATTTCTGTGCCTCTGTTTTGTTATTTTGTACAACATCAATAAGTTTTACAACAAAGAGCTGTCAAAAAGAATGACATACATGGATATGTTCAAAAATGTATTGATGCTAAAGCATGGACAGATTTTTTCATGGGATAGCTATTTCCTTCTACTTGTTAGAGCAGATATAAGACAGTTTGTGTGGCAAAAGTACAGTATTTACTGTTCTGGTAATTAAATGGCTGCACTAAGACATTTAAAAGCCAAACAGTGCAGACATAGCATGGTGGTTTGCATGTGACTTGAGTGTGACCCCAAAAGTTCATGCGTTGAAAGCTTGACTTGTGTGGTGGTATGGAGAAAAGGTGTGACTTTTATTAGGTAGAACCTCGTGGAAGATAGTTAGGTAAGTAGAAGCACAACTATTGGAAGGGATTAATGTACTTATTATTAGGATTCAGTTGGTTCTTTTGAGAATGCATTACTCTTAAGCAATGCTATCTCATGAACTTAGCTACTCCTCCATGCATACATTCACTTTTCAATTCTCTATTATGTTGTGAGTTGGTCAAAGAAGACCTCACCAGAAGCCAAACACATAGGGCTATCCAGTCTTAGTTCTTTAGCCTCTAAACTTTGAGCAAAATGACTTCTTTACCTCTTCAAAGTTATTAGTCTCAGATAAGTTGTTAGAGCAACAGAAAATGGAATAAAATGCAAGGATTAGGGCCAAGTTTTGTGCTGGGCCTGGGTTAGTGTGCCCACTGCTACACTGAACCACAAATATGTCTGACATCAGACCAAATGTATTATTGTGCTACTAGAAATAATACCAACTGTTTGATAAACCAACGCAAGCCCTATATATCATTTAAAATTTATGAATTCTCTCTGTTCAGCTCCAGAAACAGACAATAAACATGAAGATAGATGTTGTACAGGACACAGCATCAGAGAAATGCATGGCTTCTTAGAAGATTCTGCTTCCCAGGTAAGGAGTTATAGATATAGATATAGATATTGATATAGATAATTTACAAGAAACTAAGGACATAATGATGATGTGTTCATTCTTTAAAATAATTTTATTGAGGTATAACTGACATATGAAAAATTGTATGCAGTTAACATATACATTTTGATGATTTTTAAGATAAGTACACACTCATGAATCCATCATGACAATCTATGCCACATAATTTTTCATCACCTTAAAAGTTACTTCCAATCTCCTTATTAATCATTATTAATTTTTGGATAGTAACACAACATAATGTCTATCTTCTTAATGATTTTCAAAGTATGCAATTGAGTACTCTCAATTCTAGACTTTCTTGTACATCTCTTTGACTTATTCATCCAGCATAACTAAAACAAACTACAGCTATTGGTCTCAATCATCTTACCCTCTACTTCTATGAGTTTGGCAATTAAAAATTCCTCATATAAGTTGTATCATGTAGTATTTGTCCTCTTTCTGTCTTATTTCACTTAGCATACTCTACTCTAATTTTCTACATGTGGCCATAAATGTTTGGGATTCTTTCTTATTAAAGCTGCATAATGTTTCATTGTACACATATATCACATTTTATTTATGTATCTATCTGTCTATGGATACTACAGCAGTTTCCATATGTGAATATGGGAGTGGATGCATGTCTTTAAATTGCTGATTTCAATTCCTTCGGATATATAAGTGGCATAATCAAAATATATAATGAATGTTTAAGCTGAAACTATCATTATAGTGAAAGATATGTTTCCATCAATCCCCCCCCCACAAATACTCATGCTTTGAACACACTTATACCACCATTCTTGCCACTTTTTGAGGCACTTCTGGAGGTGCTATCTTTAGGTGGTGTTGTCCTGATGTCCTTGATGTCCTGAATCGATTCAAGATTTTTGCCTTTCATGTTCATTTTGACTTTTGGGATGGCCTGGAAGTCTCACAGTGCCAGATCTGATTAAGAAAGTGGACAAGGACACAGCATAATGCTTTCGCAAGACTACTCTTCTGTAGGATGACACTTAGTAATAGAATTCACTGTATTCAGAAAGTGGCAAGAACAATGGGATAACTGTGCTTGAGGTAATGGGGAGTATTTTGAGGCAGACAAATGGCAATGTGTGTTTAATGTAATTGTTTTACTTCCACACTTACTATAAATTTTGATCACAACTCCTACACAGAAGTGGGATTGCTGGATCATATGACAGTTCTACTTTTGAATTCGTAGAGACCGAGTAACATTTTCCAAAAAGGTTGTATCTGTTTACAATCCCACCCAAAGTGAACAAATATCCCTTTTTATGTACAAGTTTTCCAATTCTCATTCTGTTTTTGTTGTTGCTACTGCTGTTGCTAATAGTCACTTTAACAGGTATGAAGTGATTTCTCATATTATTTTGATCTGTATTTGCCTGATAATTAGTGCTGTGTACCTTTTCATATTCATATGCTATCTGCATGTCTTCTTTGAATACATATCTATTCAGTTTCTTCACTTATTTTTAATTTTTTTGTATATTTGCTTTTACTCGTAGTTGTAGATGTTACATAGTTTGGATATTAACACTTTGTTAGGTATTGGATTGGTTTATATTCTCTTCCTTTTTGTAGATTTTCTTTTCATTTCGTTGAATATAACCTTCGTTGAGCAAAAGGTTTTAGTTCTGTGTAATACACTTTTTGTAATTTTGCTTTCTTCCCTCTGTGCTTTTGGTTTCATTTACAAAAAATCATTGGTAAAGTCAATCTTAAGAAGTTTTTTGTAGATTTTCTTCTACAAGTTTTATGATGTGAGGTCTTTTGCTTAAATTTTTCATTTGCTTTGAGTTGATTTTTCTGTATGGAGAAAGACAAAGATTCAATTTTATTCTTTTGTGTATAGGTACCCAGTTTTTCCAACACCATTTATTAAAGAGATTATTCTTTTCTTATTGTATTCTTAGTACTTTGGCAAAAATCAGTTGGTTGTATACACATGCCTTTCTTTCTCAGGTCTCTATTTTGTTTTATTGAAAAATATTTCTCCTTTTACGATAGTATGACACTGCTTGGGTCATTGCAGCTCAGAAATATGAGTTGCAGATGTAGTTTAGTGATATAAATTATAGTCAGGAAGTGTTATGCCTCCAGCTTTGTTCTTGCTTAAATTTGCTCTGGCTATGTGTGGTCCTTTGGGGTTTCACATGAATTTTGGAATTTTTTTTCAATTTTTGTAAATATATCACTGTGATTTTCATAGGAATTGCCTTGAATCTGCTGATTCCTTTGGGTAATAACAGCACTTTGATAATATTATTTCTTCCAGTCTATGAATACAAGGTATCTTTCCACTCAAAGACAAAATGTTGTCTTCATTTTAATGTAGTTACTTTTGACCTTTTGTATATAAAATTTACATATAATATAAAATCATTATTGTGTTTAATTGTACACTATATATGTCACATATTTTCTTCTCCTGGTATATCACCCACCCACACTCACTATCTAGAGAAGGGCAGGTTTACTTTGGCTCATATTACAGTCCTTGGTGGATTGCCTCCAAAAGAGAAAGGGTATGGTGCAAAGGTCTTGCAGAAGAAAGCCTGTATATGACACATGATCAGGAAGCAATTATTGCAGGGAGGAACTGGAGAGTGAGATACACACTTCCGGGTCACATGCAGGTAACCCATTTCTTCCCACCAGGCCCCATCTTCTGACAGCAAACTCAGAGCCTCATGATCCAATCACCTTTCAAAAGCCTTTGGGGGACATTCTCAACTGCAACTGCAACAATATGGTATGAGAAGGAACTACTCTAAAATAAAGAACTCATTTTACCATAGCTGGATGAAGAGCAATCTTTTTCTACTGAATAGTACAGTGAACACTTACTATTTATTTTGTCTCACTTTGGCCCATTTACACAGCCTTAGTGTTTCAAATAATAAAAATGCTTGTTTGGATAGTCATAATTCTGTCTGAATTTTGTATGCACTCTCATATGTGTCCTTGTTGCTCCTTACAAAAACTATAGCCATCTGTAGATGTATAGAAACTGATTATAATAAAATTATGAAAAATATAAGCTACCATGTCATAGACTGAATTTTGTGACTACAAAATTCTTATTTGGAAAACCAGACCTCCAATGTGACTGCATTTGGAGATAAGGCCTACAAGGAGATAATTAAAATTGCATATAATCATAAAGTAGGACAATAATCCTATAGGGCCAATGTATTAGTAACAAAGTATGACACCAGACATCAATGTGCAGAAAATTAGCCATGTGAAGACCTTGCTGGAAGGCTATTTGTAATCTTAGGAGCAAGTCCTCCCGACAAGCAAATCTCTTGGCACTTAGACTTTGGAATTTTCGTCTTCAGGACTGTAAGAAAACAAATTTTTAAGCTACCTAGTTTGTGGCATTTTATTTTAATGGCAACCTACACAGACTGAAACAACCATTTGCCATGTATAACAGTGCAATTTTATGTGTACCTGTAGTAATACATGTGGTTTTCTAGCATAATAAGGAAAATTGTATCAGTATAATTTTTATAGTTATTTTAGTTACATTCCCCATGACTGCTATTGGATTTTGGTACTTCAAATAAACATTTGCATTTAATTTTATGTACTTTGTCTGTTGCTACTTTCATTTTCATTTTTTAATTATTTTATAAGCTTTGTCTTAAAGATTTACATGTCTCTGTAAAGTTATAGTTTTAACCCTCATAATAGCTTTACAAATTTTGTTATGGTGTGTTCGTTTTATCAATATGTAAACGTAAGTTTTCAAAGCATTTAAATATATCAGTGTTCTTTATGATCTTTACATGACAAAGGAATGTGACTATACATTTTATAATGTGTGAATTTATTTCATATATGACTAGTCTTGCTGAAATTTATTTGTGACTTTGCATACTGAAGAAGTAATATACTATTTTTATCATAATTTTTAACTAATTCTTCTCCTGTGGCTTAGACCATGTAACAAATTGGAATATGTGCTATGATTTGTTTTTCAGTTATTTAATTTTGTTGGCATAACTGGTGCTTTAAGTATTACTTTTTTTCTTTCATTTATTCATTTAATATTTTCCATATTCTTCATCCCTTTTCAACCATTCTTGTTCTTGTCCATCCTTAATTCTAAAAATGAATTCTAATTGAGTTGCTTCAGTGTTTGACTAATCTGATCCACTGAAAAAAATGAGATGCAAATAAAGGAACTTTCTTTTCATCAGAAAGGGAATGACTATATGCCACCAATATAAACGGAGGGAAAGACATGCTAACTACGGTGCAAGAGACTCTAAAATGGGAATGTGGACTGAGAAACAAGGATGTGACAGAAATTTGGAAAAATTAGCAAAATGATGCTAAAAGGCCCATGCAACAATTCTTTGATCATGGTTATGTAATCATAAACAAATTTTAGTAATGTCAGTGGGACATTAAAGAAATAGGGAGCATTTCAGCAAGAATTAGCTCAGTGATAGAAGATATTTTAAAAAATGTTCCCAGGGGCCTCAAATAAATTTAAAGCCATAAGCAGATTTCTGGGTTCTTGTAACATAGCACAATGACTCTTAATTTGGATTGTATTGACTTTACTAACAGATTTAGAGAGACTTGGTATTCTACAAGTACTGAGGAAAATCAGAGAGCAAACTAGTCTATTAATCCTTTTGGTTTGCAATGACATACTATGAGGTTTAAGAGGTAAGTCAAAACCATTTGGATTTTGAAAAGTTTGGGTTTTTTGAAAAAATTTAAGAAATGCTTTGAGTAGATGAGTGACATCATTTCACTTTTAATAGTTTCAATATATCTCTGTGGGACTTTTATTAGAAGTGGAGTTGTTGAAAAGGAAAAATGTTAGGAAATTTAGGAGTTATCTGAATTGTTTACTTATTAGTACATGTTTGTGGTACATCATGAATACATTCATTGTGGCTGGCTGGTACATACACATCTTATTTCCTTTTATATCACCTTCCTCTCCCCACATCTACCCTCCCTCCGTCTCCTAATACCCTTCTCACTTGTCAAAAATCTATCTCCCTATTTCCTCTTGTCTTATCTTTTATTTTGTTCTCATATAAGAGATACCATATGATATTTAAACTGTGTGTTTGACTTATTTTAATTACACTTATGATCTCAACGTGCATCTAATTTCCTAAAAATGATTCAAATTTTCCTTCTTCATGGCAGAGTAGTACCCACAGTGTATAAATACCACATTCTTTTTATCCATTCTCTTGTTGATGGATATTCTACTACCACAATTTAGATATGAATTGTGCTGCTAGAAACTTGGATAAACATATATCACTTTAATGTGCTGTTTTTAATACTTTCAAGAAGATGCCAAGAAGGGGAATTACTGGGTCAAAAGGAATTTTATTTTAAATTTTTTTAAAATTTTATTTCAAAGATAGTGAAATGCAACAAAAGATAACAGAACAATCAAAACAAAGCAGTAGAACTGGCACAGAACTTCAGAGAGAGATACCATGAAAATAATAGCTACTATATTGTATCTTGTTACTTTCAGAATAGTTGACCATTCCATCAGGCATAGCAAAAACAAGCCAAAAACAAAACACAATAAAACCAATAAAAACAGGATATGAAATGAAAAAAAAGGAAATGAAAATTAAACAAAATTAAGCAAACCAATGACAATAATATTGGGGCTCAAAGACAAGACAGAGGACAATCCAACCTATTTGCCACACTACAAAATGTCATCTAACCAAGAAATGCTGAGACTGTGGGCACCAGGCCTGCAAAACAATCCAGTAATACAAGTATTTGTAACCCAGTTGTCATGAACCCAGCCGGTCCTCCGGGCAAGCAGGATGCTCGCGGGAGGGGGGGGGTCCTTGATTTATAGCCTGCATGCCAGCAGGCCTATGGAACACCACTCTTTCTCTCCTCCTAGACTCCACACGGTCGCGCAGACTCACCAGGGAGGCAGGCGGGCTTGCTTCTGGTTGTGGCCTCTCACCCCAACATGGAGGGTTCGCAGAAGGCACATAGTTCTCCCCCTGGGGTCTGTGCGGTGGTGGTCGAGCGTATTTTAAATTTCTAAAAGCATCTGTATACTGATTTCTATAGTGGTTGCACTAGTTTACACTCCCACCAACAATGTAGAAGAATTCCATTTCCCTCACGGTCTCACCAGTATTTGTTATTGTTTTAATTTATGAGCAAAAGAATGATAAGTGAATTAGGTCATCCTAAGAATCAGAATAAATTTAAAGATGTTGAACATGTTGTGTAATCAAGTGGCATTTATAAACAGAAAACAAATTGAGGCAAAAAGACACTGCCACAACTTGATGTTTGTTTGTTTTCTTAGTTGAACTGGTTAGATCTTAAAATTAACTAAAGCTTAGACTCTATAACCAAATAAAATGCAGCTATTGCTTTACGTGAGTATTCTCCTAAGTTAATTTGCTTCGTTTAGAATTGATGACTGTATTTTGGTTTGGTTTCTTAGGTCCAGTACCGGAACCTAGTCCAAATCAATGATATCCTAAAAATTTTGTTTAACAGGTTGTTACAGATTTGGGAGCTGAAAGAGCTTGTAATAGCCTAGATAAAAAATAAGGAGGTTTCCATATTATTTTATCATTCATCAGATTTTATTAAATAGAAATCATATATCTGTAACTGTTTTAGACACTATGAGCACATGAGCAAACTCATTATGTGTAAAATTCCTGCTCTAATGGAGCCTATATTCTAATAAGAATGATAGAAATAAAAAATTATGAAGTTCCTTTTTCCCCGCAGCCCCTCCAGCATTTGTTGTTGGTTGATTTTTTAATCTTGGAACTCTTCTCCACTGTTGGTGGGAGTGTAGACTGGTGCAGCCACTGTGGAAGTCAGTGTGGAGATTCCTCAAGAAGTTAGGATTGGAGATCCCCTTCAACCCAGCTATCCCTCTTTTGGGCATTTTCTCAGAAGAATTAAAAACATCATACCACAGTGATATCTGTGCACCCATGTTTATAGCAACCCAATTTGTAATAGCCAGATCTTGGAAACAACCCAAGTGCCCATCGATCAAAGAATGGATAAAAAAGATGTGGTATTTTTATACAATGGAGTACTACTCAGCTATTAAGAAAGATTGTATTGAGACTTTTATAAGTAAATG
>RJWM01006951.1:8167-81188 GCA_004363535.1 Dasyprocta punctata | reverse complement strand
CCTCTTTCCCTCCTTGCTCCCCTCCCCATTTCTCCGCTGTCTTTCCCCTGTCTCCTCCCCTCTCTTCTCTTTTATTACTCCCCCATACACTCTGCTTATTTTTCTGTGCCGAGCTACAGGCTGTAAGCCACAGGGCACAGATCTCTGCCACTTCTGGATGCCCATTCTATGTCAGGTACTGAGTCCTGACACAAAGCTCTGTGACTAAGACACACAGAGGCTCTCTCGCCTTCAGGTCTCTGAATGGGACATCTCACTCCCAGGAAGATGTGCTTGCAGTAGGCATAAGAACAATTCACCCATCCTAGCTGAGGGCTGGAATTAGAAGAGAACAGATATTCATTCATAACACATCAAAGGAATGATAAGTCAGTTATTCCTCAATATAAGAAATAACTAGTAAACACATTATGGAAGATACCTTCACAAATGCCTTGGTTGGGATCATCTGTATGAGGATTGGTTATAAGAGTCCCTTGCTCTTCACACATGGATTTGCTGAGTCAAAGAATGTGGCAGCACGTGGGTCTATCCCATGGAGCAGGTCGGGGCTTTCAGAACTTGACAACATGAGAGGTCTAACAAGTTTAAATCTAAACTAGACTGAAATATTCCATGTCTTTGCATACTGAAAAACTTTCATGTATGAAAAACAATTTTAGAGTAGGTTCTCAATGTCATATTAAAAATAGATCTCATAATTTTTACTGTTATATGTGACTTTTGTAAATGATGGAACAATTGAAGAAGAATTATCTTCCTGCAACTCAAGGAAAGCAGGATATATAGTGAATTCAGAAAATGAGTTTTGGAATTAGATCTATAATAAATCTCCACCTTTGCAGGTTAGTTAGTTGTGTGAGCTGTGCTGCCTCACTGGCTGATGAGCGGCGTAGTCCCTGACGGCTCACAGATTAACGCCTGCGGTCTCCATCCTCCTTCCCTCGTTCCCAGCCACTCGTGTTCCTCTCTCTCATGTGTATGTATGTTCACGCATCAGCTCTTTTCATGTGTAACATACATGTAACATATACATACATATGTAGTGATACAACCATTGTGAAAAATGTGTTTATACATATGTGCGTATATATGTATATATGTATGTGTATGTTGTATGAATACATACATGTTCATCAGTTCTATGTCTAGAAAGTATTTCAAACTTAACATGTAAAGACTGAAATCTTGATTCCTACTCCCCCCCCACACATACACACTTGCCCATTCCACATTCCCCACAATCTTAGTAAATGGAAAGCACATTTTTCTACTTACTGACGCTAAATATCTTGATGTCTTTCTTGGTTCTTCTCTTTTTCTCAAATCCACTGTCCTAACCATCCACAAATCACAGTGTTTCTACCTCACAATACATCTAGGTTCCAAGCACTTCTCTGCATTTCTCTTGTTACCATCCTTGTCCCTGCCTCTGTAATTTCCTCTTAGACTTACACAATCCTGTCCTTATTAGATCTTCTGCTTCTACTTTTCCCTGCCTTATGCCCTGTATAGTTGAAATACTATGGACAGTGAACAAATTATTTAAATCAGGTGATACCACTCTGATGCTCAAAGCCTCACTATCTTCCCTTATTACTCTAATAAGTCCTCTGCTTCCTGCATGAACCAGTAATGCTACCTTTTGGCTCTCCCATCCTGTCTCATCTATTCTGGCTTTCATGATGTACCTCTTAATGTATCAAGTCTTTACATTGCTTTCTGCACTCAGATATTCTTCTCCCACAAGACTACCGAGCACAATTTCTCATTTCACTCAAGTGTCTCCCAGATGTTACACAAGTGTATGGCTTTCTCTAACCTCACCAGCAAATGTAATACCATTTTCTTTGTAGCCCTCATTTTCTATATAGGACGCATCACTATCTCACATTTCATATTTGTTTATTGTATGTTTTTATCATCTATAAAGTAGTATTTATGAAAGTAATTTTATATTGATTCCCTCTATATCTGAGATCTCAGCAACAACACCTTGAGGACCCAACAGCGTGTGTTCATCCAGTGATTATTCTGCTAATCATTTCCTGCAGTTGGAGTCCAGTTAGTCTCAAACCTCATTTCTGTTGCCCACCCTTCACGAATCTCCAAGAAAATCCCCAAGAAGAGCCCAGTTGCCAGTGTCATTTAAATAACCTGTCTGTCTGGTTTCTTGGGCAGGCTGTGGTGGATATCTTCATGCGGACAGAGGGATTATCACGTCCCCCAAGTACCCAGAGAACTACCCTCCCAACCTCAACTGCTCCTGGCATGTCCTGGTCCAGCCTGGTTTGACCATCGCTGTCCATTTTGAGCAGCCCTTCCAGATTCCAAGTGGAGATTTGTTTTGCAACCAGGGGGATTATTTGATGGTAGGTCTTACTTGCTACCATTTCTAGTAGCATCTCTGCCCTTCATTTAGAAAACGAGTGATGATTTTTCTCTCTTGGATGCTAAATTGATAACATTTTTTCATTTCCCTTTTCACAATATAAAGGAGTTTATACAATGTTAAAATGTCTTTACAGCTAAAAAATGGACCAGATATCTATTCTCCACCTTTGGGAACCCAAGGAAGAAATGCTCGTTTCTGTGGCAGTCATGCCCCATCAACTCTGTTCACTTCAGATAATCAAATGTTTGTTCAGTTTATTTCTGATAATAGTAGTGAAGGGCAAGGATTTAAGATCAGATATGAAGCCAAGAGTTTAGGTAAGTATTTCCGCTGGGGATTATGTTTGCACTTTTTCTGCAATTATTTGACTTTCCTTGATTAAATTAAAAATTAAAAATTTGAGAAAAAATATGGATTTTCCTTTTCCAAACTAAAAGTAATAACATTAAGAATAGCTACTTAGCTGAACATGGTGGTGCACACCTGTCATCCCAGCACTCGGTGGGCTGAGGCAGGAGGTTTGCCACAAGTTCGAGGCTAGCCTGGGCTACATAGTGAGACCCTGTCTCAGAAAAACAACACAAAACAAAAAGAAATGGGTACCTATTATGAAGCATTCACTCAATAATTGATACATTAAATATCTCAATGTGGCTACTTTTTAAGGAAAGTATCATTATTTCCACTTTCCAGGTCAGTTAAATGAAAGTTTAGATGTTTCCAAGTTTTTCTAGTAATGATCAAAGTGAAATCCACCATACATATCAACTAAACTGATTTTATTGTGATGCCTGACTTTTCCATTATAAAATGTCTGTTACTTAAACCTAGTTACAGAAACACTGTAAGACTTCTGATTGCCTTATTTTATATTCATCAGTATGCTTCCTTTTAAATGAACCCAAATCCTCTGATTCTATTATTACTCATTTAATTATTCTGTATTACAGCAGCAATTTTTATTTAACCACCTTTACTTAATTATGTTTAATTATAATTGTATTTAATTCTCCTGCAATTATTGATTTTTGTGACATTTTCTTTTTAATAAGATTTAATTGAATAAATGAACACACATAGCTTCACAATCAGAGTGATGTTAGTGGTAAGCAACAACAATAATAAGTCTTTGTTTGCCTTCCCTACTTAGCTAATGTAGATTTAGGTTGATTTTACCACTTTAATGCCAGATTATTGGATACATTTAAAATACTTGTTAGTTGCAGTGAAACTGCACATCTTATTATACATTTTCCCACATGTGAGAATTTAAAATGTTAGCATCATCTCTTTATTTTGGAAAAGGAAAAGAAGTACAAAGCTTCCATCAAGTGTCTCACACGCACCCACACCCACACACAAGCACAAAACATCTAATAGCTTGAGAAGGGTCGAAGATGACAAGTAATGTCTTTCTGTCACCTCCCAGTGCATGCAGCTCTGGCACACAGTGGGGGCTTTAACAGTGTGCAGACAGCAGCATCATTGCTCAGTTCTGCGAGCTTCTCTTCCTTCCCCAGCTCCATGCATGCTTAGCTTGGTGACTGAGTCACGAATGGTCTGGGTTTCACCTGGCACTGGGGTACTGTCAGAGTTACAGCACATTGGGTCTAGTGAGTAGATGTCAGCTCACCCTACAAAACTCTACTTTCCCATTTCTGGTCATGACAGACTTAGTTAACATTCCATGCTAATTCAGATACACTAAGGTTTTATTTGACAGCACTTCTTTTTTTCTGTTCCTTTGTGCACCCTCTATATATGGTTGTGGTCATTTCTTCCTATTTTTCTTCAAGCTTATAACTGCTTTTAATGTTACATTTAAGCGAATGTCTTTTGGTTTCAAAACCTTTCATTGCACAACTCCAAATGCTATATAGTCACTCTTCTTTTTTCCTACTTACCAATTCAACCATTTTCCCTAACTATGGCCAGCATTCATCTTCCTTGTCTCTACTTCTATGCCTTTCTATTTCTCAGACTTCACCATACCTTTTTTTTCTTTTCCGGCACTGGAGATCGAACTCACAACCTTGTGCCTGCCTGCTGACAGGCGCTTAAGCCCCTGAGCCAAACTCCCAGCCCTAATTTTTTGAGACAGGGTTGCACTATGTAGCTCAGGTCGACCTTGCCCTGGAGTTGTAGCCCAAACCAGCCTCGAACTGACAATGCTCCTCCTACCTCAGGCTCCTGAGTGCTGGGATTAAAGGCGTGCGCCACCACTCCTGGCTTACCATACGTTCTTGTGTGAATAATTTTAGCATCAAATTCACCTGGTTTTATATCATCTTTCTCCAGAGGCATGTCTCCTCTATGGTTGAGACTTATATGATCTTGTGCTAGAAATCTTTTATTCTCACCTGATTAATTGATTTGTTAATTAATCTATCAACCAAACATTTATAAAGCTAGGCATGATGGTGCATGCCTGTAATACCAGCACTCTAGGAGGCTGAGGCAAGAGGATCACAAGTTTGAACCCAGCCTGAGTAACATAGTAACTTAGCAAGACCCTGCCTCAAAATAAAAAATAGAAAAGGGCTGGGGAATGTAGCTCAGTGGGAAGTCCTTGAATTCAACCTCCAATACTGCCGAAAAATTTTGTAAAGTGCTTCATACTGTGCAAACTCCAGACTACCTGGTTCTGTTGAGGTGTTCAGTGCAGTGAGGAGACAGATAAGCAAAGGGACAATTCCGTGGTATAATGAGTCCTCAGTGGAGGAATGCATCAGGATGCCTTTAGAATTAGGTTTCCACATAGAACTGTCTAGCAAAGAGATCAGCAAAGTCTCTCAGAAGAGCCTCTGTTCATCTCTTCCAGATGAATAGTGATTTGCCAATTAGTGAAGAAAGTATGTGACAATGTGTAAAACCTCGTTACAAGATAGTACATTTACAGTTTTGAAAGGATTTATTGATACTGGAAAATAGAATCAAAAAGAGGTAAATACAGTGATGAGGCAGGCAAATCATCGTGCTAGGAGCCAAGAGCAGCACTCTAGAGAAAGGACATTAACGAGAAGATGATGGGGAGCCACTGAATGATTTTAATCCAAAACAAATCTGTCGTGACCAGATGAGAGGATCAGTGTGGCTGTATCCCTGAAAACATATTGAGGTGAGAAAGGCTAAAAAGAGAGACCCGATGAAAGAGTAATTTAGGAAAAATACTATTAGGTCCTGAACCAAAGCAATGGCAGTAAGAAGGTAGAAGAGAGGGTGTATTGGTTTTTAATACATAATTAAGTAGATCTGGTTGTCACATTATGTGGAAAGGGAGAGAAGGAATGGAAGAAACATAAATAAGTGCTAGATTTCTGGTCTTTTGTACACAAACATTTATCCAGAACTTTCCATGTGCTATACACAGGGATAAAGCAGCAAGCAAACAAAATTCATCTTCATGGAGCTTAATTTTACTGTTAAAGCACAAATAATAAAGAAGTAAAATGTATAATATGTTATAAGATAAAAGTTATTAAGGAGAAAAATAAGTTGGTGGGGATCACCAGAAGGGGAGGCAATATATCATCACTTACTCATGTATGAGTCGAGATGATCAGAGAAGATCCATTTGCAGATACGTTCAGTTTGAAATCTGTGA
This sequence comes from Dasyprocta punctata, assembly GCA_004363535.1. Taxonomy (NCBI): domain Eukaryota; kingdom Metazoa; phylum Chordata; class Mammalia; order Rodentia; family Dasyproctidae; genus Dasyprocta; species Dasyprocta punctata. The sequence goes on along the minus strand of RJWM01006951.1, from coordinate 75,189 downwards.
ATTATGTCCAGTCCAAGCTCTGGTACCTGCTGGAACATGAATCTGGAGGTCAGAAGAGGAGCCTAGACCAAATCTATAGATAGGCGAATCATTAACAGCCTGGTCATAGTTTAAGTCATGAGTATATATGACATTAATCAAGGAATCATTAAGAATGAGAAGGTGAGAAATCTACAGAAAGATTCCTAGGAGTCTTTAACAATGTCAGGAAAGCCCAAGGGCCACAGGAAGAAAACAGCTTCATGTCTAAGAAACTAAGGGACCCAAATAAAAAAAAAAAGAAGATATGGTCAACCAAGATACATGCTATGAATTTAAAATGAGGATTGATAAAAGATCCCGGGGCATATAAGTTGGAGGCTATTGAGGGCCTGAAGAAGTGTGCTTGATGGACTTGAACAATATAGGATGAGAGGTGTGGAGAATGGCAGCATTGGAGAAGAGAAAATATATAGCAAGACCCCTGAAGAGACAAAATGGGATGGGAACATAATCTACAGATGCCAGGGAATAATGTACAAGGGAGTGGAAAGGGCAGAGGTGCAGATTAACTTATTCATTTTAAAACAAATAACATGCTATGAGTTGATTGGATTCTCATCTGATTTATTTCTTTTCTCAAAAAGAATTCCACGTAGTGTGCAGAGAATCAGGAGGGAATGGGGAGAACGAAAGGTTTAAGTAGTAAGGTTCATACAGCTATTGTACTTGATATGGAAAGTAATGGGCAAATTGCTTGGTGGAATTGAGATTGTAGATCAGATGTTTTCAGTGGCACCAGCTTCCGTGAATGGCTTAAATTGAAAACAACCACAAAACTGACACTTTGCAAGAGAAACTTGAAGGAAAGACATGAACCAAGGATGTTAAGGGTCATCAAAGGGATTTATATTTCAGGATTTCAGAGATGGAGTAATCCTGAGTAATGACAAAATTTAGGATGTGACCACAAGTGGCTGAATGACAGTGGAAATGAATACTGCTAGAACTTAGTAGATCAAGTGTGCATGGCTGCTAACTGAACAGGTTAATTTCTTTGACACTGTAAATGTATTTACTCCTACCTCATTCATTTGCTAAAATTACCAAAGAGTGTTTGTAGATGAAAGAAATTTCTTTTCATGTAATACTTGGGTCTTTTAGAAAAGAAGAATAAAAATATCTTTCATCTTCTTACAAAAAAAGACTAGTAAATTCCTTTATGTTATCCATCTTTTGCTCCTCAATCTAAGTCATAAAAAAATAATGACTGGATGTCCATAGAGTTGTATAAATACTGATCTGCTTAGCTTTTGAAACATGTGAAGAATATAGCTTTGCTTCATTCCCCAGAAATGAGCAGCCAGTGGCAGTTACAATTGCTAGTGTACTTACACACTCATCTAATGGTGGGTGTGTATTTGTGCTTCTTTGACATTCTGATGCATGTTCTGTGTATTGTATTCTACTGGATTTCAGAAAGAATGAAATTTTCAGTAAGAATAGATGGCTTGGCAAATTAAAAAGTGACACATCTGATAGCTTCCTCAGTAGCAAATTCAGAATTTATTTGCTTAAAAAGAAAGATAATCCTAGGTGAAAGGAAAGTGAGACTGGAAATACAGACGGGTTAACTTAAAAAAATGATCATAGCAGTTGACTGCGTCCATCTTCACCAGACTAGAGAGTGATTTAACCATGTTTCCCGATAGCCTGTGGGGGTACCATCTACATCCATGGTGCTGATTCTACTGGATATGTGACCTCCCCCAACTACCCTAACGATTATCCACCGAATGCCGACTGTGTCTGGATCATATCTGCTCCTCCGGGAAAGAGCATAAGACTACAGTTTGAAGATCAGTTTGATATTAAAGTAACACCCAAGTAAGTCACTGCTGTTTTGATTTTTCTTCTACCCAAAGTTTTGTATTTTTTTACCTGTCATGTCTCATAACAATTTATTTCTTCTTTTGCCAGCAGTTCATACTGCATAGGAAATCTAGGGACAGAGGGACAAGCTCAGTGCCTCCCTCCAGCCTGAAAACTTCACCCGGCAGCCACTCTTTCATCAACTGAGTGGATTATGTACACAGATATTGTCCCTTGTAACCCTTGACACATCCTCTAAGAGACACCTAGGATGGTGCCTTAGATTTATGTTATCTGTCCTTCCTCCCACAGGAAAAATATAGTGCCTCTGGAAGATGAGTATTTATTTGCCCAACCTCATATGCTGTGTCATAGATGATAAAATACTCGTTTAACAAATGGCAATTTATGTGATGTTTTACCAGGGGTCACCAGTGTCAGAAACAGCACTAAAGCATGTACAATACAATTTCCCGGTCTTGATTTAATAAGGATCCTTAAAGGATTACAGTCCAGAGAATATTTCTTACAATGTTGAAGACAAAGGAAAACTCTAGTCTATAAAAACAAAACAGAACAGGAAATCTTACATGATTTTCTCCTGCTTGTAACAAAATGTGTATGCATATGCATGAATGCATGAGTGATTAAAAAACCTAGATACAAGAACCTTGTATTTTTTTCTGAGCATGAGATATAATACCATTCTTCCACTCACTGCACATTAATTGACTGGCTTGGCTTTCTCAGGAAACATGAGGTGAAGACTTGTGCTCTTTATAGACACAGACAATTCCAGCTGAGACTCTCCATTGGCCCCAGTCCCAAGCTGTCAAGAAAGCGTTCTTATCTTTGTCCTGTGAAATGTATGAAATGATTATGTGAAAGTACCGGCTTTGTTTAAATATGCAGGGATGAATTTGAAAATGGCTTTTATATTTGTAAAACTAATACAGAATATGGAAGGCCCATGAACTTTCTCCCATGCAGTACCTGTAAAACTTGTCTTTTGAGCTACCAATGAAAGATTGTGTTAGCATTAGAAAATATACAGCATTTTAAAGTGACATGAAGCTTAGACTAGCTCTGCCGTAGAACCTTATGACACATAAAAGATGACTTAATAGTACCCTTGAATAAAGTTGGTGAAATCTTCATTATCAAAATAAATCAAAGCAATTGGCTTTATCAACAACTGTGTTTATTTGTTTTCCTCACTTTAGCTGCATTTCCAGTTATATTGAATTGCGAGATGGAGGTGGTGTGTGGGCACCAGTACTTTCCAAATTCTGTGGGATGTCTTTGCCTAGTAGCCAGTTGTCCTCAAGAGAGCTTATGTATTTGAGGTTCCGATCTGACAATTCAACTCATGCAGGATTCAAGGCCAAGTATTCTATAGGTAACAAGATTTTAAAATACTAAGCATGAAATTTGTGGTACAATAATACATTAAGATTTTTAAAATATCTCTTTTAAAAATAAATCTTTCTATAGGCCTAATGTATTGTGTTTTTTAAATTTTCATTTTGCCTGCCTAATATTAAGAATTATATTAATGATAGAAATAAGTAAAATGTGTAACTGTTTAAAACCACTAATTTGTCCATTTTCACTTTTTCTTTCCCTTTTATTTTAAAACACTATTTTTTTTTTTCAGTACCAGAAATCAAACTCACAACCTTGTGCTTGCCCGGCAGGTGCTGTGCCACTGAGCTATATCCCTGGTGCTAACACTATTTTTATTAAACTTGAATATTTTATATATTTTCCTGACATTGTTTAAAATATGCCTAACTAAACAAATTCTTGTTTCTTCCTCTTAACATGGAATATATGTTTTACATAAAGTGATAAAATTAATTCATTTTACAAACAACTATACTTAATGTGGTGACTTTGAACTCATCAATAATAGAGTTGAGCTTTTCTTCCCTCTAAATCTTCAATACCAAATCAGTCACCATACAAAAAGCAAATATATTCCTTCAGTGTTTAGATTTTCTTATTTTAAAAATGAACAATAAATACGAGTATTGAAATTCCCTCTAATACGGTTACAGTGGCATTCGATTTAGTATCTTGTGAGTCTGGATATGATCTAAACAAATATCTAATTGAGCAAAATGTTAGAAAGCCTAGTTGTAATAATATTTAACCTATACCATTGGTCATGCTATATCCTGAGTCAATTATATATAATTCAATTTAGTTATCAAATCCAGCTAATAAGAAATAATTGGAGGTTAATTTTCCAGACCCTGAGAAACTCGGCACTGTAGTATGTTTATTTGATAGTTAAACTATACATGGCAGACATCACTGACCCACTTCCTGCTGAATTTGAACTATCTTTAGAATTATCCACCCAGGACACTAAGCAGCCCATGTCATCTATCAGGTGGTTCTTGAGATGAAATACATTTGCAACTAATAGCTCTCATGTAGTAACCCAAGAGAACTAATGTGGCATTACAGAATATACCATCGAAAACTCATTTTCTCTTTCCCGTTATTGACTGGGCTTGTATTATTTTTCTTTTCATCAATAGTATATTTAAAATACTAAGGAAAGCTAATCATGTTCAGAATTGTTAAAACTTCAATTCATGTTCTTGTGGCACTCAAAAGTTTTCTAATATCCTGGTTTAATCAGAGAAAAGTCTGCAATAGAACATTGCACTTTTTGTGTTTTGCAGCCCAGTGTGGAGGAACGGTCACAGGACAAAATGGCATTGTTGAGAGCATTGGCTACCCCACACTTCAATACCCAAATAATTTATTCTGTCAGTGGCAGCTCCAGGGCCTCTCAGGACATTATCTCACCATCCATTTTGAAGACTTTAACCTTCAGAATTCCTCCAGCTGTGAAAAAGATTTTGTGGAGATCTGGGAAAACCACACGGCGGGTCAGTGAGAAGTATCTGTTCTCTACTGGGGTTTTCATGTTCACATGTACTTATGCAGTATCTGAAGTTTCATCTCTAAGAAAGACAAAAGTAGGTCTACTGTCTGTCGAGAAGCTCAGATTCAACAGCTCTGGGCAGCGCCATCAATTCTCTCTCTGGAGGCTGCCATTTTGTAAGAGATTCCCAAGGCTCCGAGTGTCATTCTGAAGCTCTTCCGGAAGATCATACTGAGGAGAACTGCACTGGCAGGGCCTCCCCCTGCTGTAGAGATCCCTTAGTGCCACATGCAGTTATTGGGGGGAGGTGTCCGAATGATAGGGAGAGGAAAAGGTGATGCATGTCTCCTGGTAATAGGAGACCCACATATTTGAATATGTTGAGTTTTATTCATGAATTTTTGCTTTTCTTCACAGAGATTACCATTTCTTCACAGGAGGGATTTTGTCTTTTATTATTTTCCTTGTAAGTGTGCAACACCTCCCGCAGAGAATCAATTACCTGAACATATTATTTGATCCTCACAGGGTATCTTTTGGGCAGATACTGTGGAAATGCCGTTCCTCAAAGCATAGACACCTCTAGCAATGTTGCCGCTGTCAGGTTTGTCACGGATGGCTCACTTACTGCCTCGGGGTTCAGGCTTCGGTTTGAATCCAGCTTGGGAGGTGAGTCTAAAAAACCCCATTTTTGATCACCTATGACCGCACTGAGGTTACAAGAGTTTGGAAAACAAATACAGTCCTGATTCTTTGATCCTTATAGTTAGTGGAGAAGTGGACATTAATCACCAGTCATACCAATGAACGCAAAATTCCCACTGTGATAAGTGCCACAAAAGAAAGAGATATAATGAGATGAGAATTATACTGTGATATCCATCCATTATCCATCTGGTGTGTTAGTCCTAGGGTTACTCAGAATTCATATTCCCAAATATGACAAACACAGGTGAAGTAAAGATCTTGTTTAGAAAACCTGAATAATTACTTTAGCCTTCTTTCATTCACTGTATTTAATAGTCTTTCATATATCTTGGGCCTTGACAAGAATTAAAATGCTGCCTAGTGAATTATTGTTCATGAAAGCAAAGATTAAATATTAATAGAGATAGGAAATAAATACAAATGGTCTCGAAAAGTATTCATAAACATACAGTGATAAACAAGGGCAATAATTTCATGTAGAGGAAGAATTAAACATTAATTTCCTTATGAAAGGAATCACTTTATTGACTGGAACTTTTCCTGTTCTTTCCCTGCTCTCAGAGTGTGGTGGGGATCTACAGGGCCCTACTGGAACACTGACTTCCCCCAATTATCCGAACCCAAATCCTCACAGTCGGGTCTGCGAGTGGAGAATCACCGTGCAAGAGGGCAGACGGATCACTCTGACCTTCGGCCACCTGAGGCTGGGTGCTCATCCATCCTGCGACAATGAGCATGTGATTGTAAGTGTTCTGTGCAGGCAGAGATATTACACTGCATTGTTGAGGAAGCTTATGGGCCCATAAATCATCTTTGGAAAACTAGGTCAGAATATTGCCATCTATGCAACTATATCTCAGACAAACTCCGAATGTTGTTGATAGACAGAGTCACCATAAACTGCCAAAGTAATTCTAAAACCTGCTGTAAGAGGCTGGGAGCCATCATTGCATACCTCAGAATCACAGGTAGGATAAATGCTTTTAAGTGAGTGATCACTGCATATGGCAAAGGAGAGTACATAAAGAAAAGCGAAGGCCAAGGCACCGCATAGCTAACGCAGACCGCAGTCACAGCACAAGCCACCATGAAGTAGATGAGTGTTCCTGCATAGTTATGTTCTCTGTCAGAGGCACTGAGGGACTCCAGGTGGGAGGTCAGGGCTTCCTGCCCTGCGTGTGGGCAATGTCAGATGGTTAGAGGTGTGGGCTCAGCATTCTTAGCTTCTGTCAGCCAAGAAAACAAATGAGATCCATGAGTGTGAATGACAAATATGAGAATATTATTAACCATGAATTAGTATATATCTGCATACCTGCATGCATACATACATGTAAAGACATATGTATATATAGGTATATGCATATATGTACTATATATGTGTACAGAGAGATAGATTAAAATTACCGTTGCCCCTTTGTGCAATCTTTGTCATCTCAGTAAATAACAATTCCAATTTCTGGTTGCTTGGGTCACAAATCTTGATGTCTATTTTGGAGTCCTTTCTGCCATACACATCTATATGCAAGTTTCACTGGCTGTATCTTTTAAAAATATGCAGAATCTAACAACTTTTCATCATATCCATTACTACCATTGCCTCCTCTCACTTGGGTTATTTCACTAATTTCCAAGTGCTCTCTCTGCTTCCACTGTTGTCGCCCATAATGAGAGCAGTCCACTAGGCTGGCTTCAGTCTAAATCAGAGCTTGTTGAGGCTGGGGCTTAGCTCCGTGGTAGAGCACTTGCTTAGCATATGCAAGGCTGTGGATTCAGTTCCCACCACACACACACACACAAAGAGAAACTTATTTAGATCATTTTGTTTTCATTAAAAACTGTCTAATGTGCTCTCACCTCATTCAGAGAAAACTTCCAGTGCCTTAGGATATCCCACCCAACCTAACAGTATCTGCTGTTCTTCCCTCGTCTATGGCTCTGTTTCTTTCTCTTATTATTCTCTCTCTCTGTCTCTGTCTCTGTCTCTGTCTCTCTGTCTCTCTGTCTCTCTCTCTGTGTGTGTGTGTGTGTGTGTGTGTGTGTGTGTGTGTGTGTGTGTGTACTAAGGATTGAACCGAGGGCCTTCCCCCTGACACACACGTACCTTTTTTCAGACAGGATTTTGCTAAATTGCCCAGCTGGGGCTCAAATTTGGTGATCCTCCCACCTCAGCCTCCCAGAGTGCTAGGATCTCAGGCGGATGTAGCCACACCTGGATCCTATCTGTCTTATTTCAAATTCTCCTCCGCTCTGCTGGCTAGTATCCAACACCCTGACTTCTTTTCTGTTCTTGAATATTATAAGATGCTCCCGCATCCAGCCTTCACATGTTCTTTTGTGCCTGTCTAGAAGGTTCCTTTGCCAGTGGCTGCCTGGCTCATGACTTCTCTTTATTCAGGTCTCTGCTCCAACAACTGTGACCCAAGAAGCCTTCTCAAAGTACCTTGTATTAACCCCCGCCCTCCCCGGCCTATCTCTCAACACAGTCCTTTTCACAGCTCTTTGACCCAGCTGACACACCTCATATTTATTTGTTCTTCTGTTTATTGCCTGTCCCTACTGCTAGGATGTAAACTCCTTGAGGGCAAGGATTTGTTTTATTCACAACTAATCCCCAGTGCCAGTACATTTTGACCTTACGACACTGTGTATTTCCTGGCTTTATAACAGTATGCATTTCCTTTTCTTGGTTAATTTCTTCTTTTTGGTGAAGCAGATTCACCTGTAACTCCCAAGGAAAATGGGCATGAATGATAGGTTTTTTGAGAATCTGTATATCTGAAACTATCCCATTTAACCATCCTTATTGAACATATATATTCTATTATGTATACTCATACATGTGAATATTTTAATCATAATTTTGAGGCTTTATATCACTTTTTGGGGGATTTTCCTTTAAATTCCGATTTACTATTAACTCCTATTGGCTTCTACTTTTTGTAGTAGGCATTTCTCTAGATTTTGATGATCATTGACTTTATTCATGTTTAAGCTTGAAATATGAAAAATGGGTTGGAAACACTGTCTTCATAACTGGGGCTATTAATTTGTGGGCTTCATATGAGGTACTGGAGGGCAGGACTAGGTTTTTCAATTAGGGTCACCTCTGAATCTCTTATCTCCAGATATTTTCTCTTGGAGAGGTAAAATTACAACAAAGCATCATTCTCATAAATCATTTCTTTCCGAATCTTTAGTGTGATGTCCACTTTCCTTTTCTCCAAAATATTTTCATATATATTCTATGTTTGTTTTTTCTTCTGCCCTCTGCTTCAGATGAGGATTGCCTTTTGCCTACCTTCTGTTTACTTGAACATTTGCCACAAAAGAGGGAAGGAGGGAAGCAAACAAGAAAGGAAGGAAGGAGGGGAGGAAAGAAGGAGGAAAAAAGGGAGGAAAGGGTTGAGGAAGAAATAAAAGGGTGGGAAGGAGAAAGCAAACCTGTTTAAAAATCTGCAGGTGGAGCAGTGCTACTTGCCTAATACCATACCTAGCTGGACTGAACATCAAATTCCTCCAAACCCCGATGCCTGACTCTGCTCAAAGAAAACAAAAAGCTACACCACCTAGTGTGTAGTACTGAGAGACATGTCAGATGTTGTTCTTGGTCATAGAAAATTCAACCTGTCCCAAATCTCATGTGTCTACTTCTACTCTGTTAGCTTCTGGGAGTTGCAGTTTCTGAGCACAAGAGGGATTGGAGAACCAGAGTGGAAGTAGCACTCTGGTTGCTTTTAAAGACAGCCATATGTGTGATCAATGAATAACTGTACAAGTTTCAGTTGTTGTGATTCTACACCAAGACCAACACAGTCGGGGATGCAGGCCGCTGGTCATGGTTTCCAGCACATCTCGTTAGCCTCAAGTTGGTTATAATCCCCTTTCATTCTGAGTATGTGTTTCCCACTGTTCTTTTCAGTATGATTGAAATGTTTTTCATCTTTCTTTATACTTTGTTTCATGGTTTGAAATCAGGATTTGAAGCCCTCTTCAAATGTTTCTAGTTCTTAAAACATCTGCAGATTGCAAATTTCTCTTTATTCTAGTGTCTTGATCTGGAAAAAGGAGTATTAGTGTATGCCTGGAGGGTGTTGTGCTGATTGACCAAAACAGTCTGAATGGGTGATTAACAGATTATGACCTTGCATTTGCTCAACAAATGATAGAAAATTGTAAAGCAGAAGCCCCTACAGAGCTAAATTTAATAGTCAATTATGGTAAATAAAAAAGATTACATCTTTTGTCATACTCTGTTCTTCCTTCTGCAGAGCTTTTAATGCCGTAGTCTGTGTCATTATTTCTAATTTTGAGCCATTTAAATCCATTCTAAAAACAGGAATATCAACCACTTAGTCAGTGAACCAGTCCTTAATTATTTCTTCTGGATCTTTTTTGAACTCTGAAAAGCAGGCATCCTGAACAATTCATTTGGTTTTATATAGCAGAAAAAAAATGCTTTGCCAATTATCATAACTATGTAAGCAACTAGAGTTATTGTTTATTATTGTGGAATCAATAATACTGGCCCATTTTTTAAGAAGTCAAATGAGTAAGAAAGTCGAATCTTGGGATCTATAACTAATTAAAAAAACGATTATATTGAGATTGATTTTTAAATTACTTTTAAAGGTATTTTAAAATGTATGAGCTATTACATACATTAAACCATTAGAGATTAACATTTATGCCTTTTCCCCCAAATATCAAAGGTTCTCAATGTATTATTAAAAAGAACTGTCCCTCAATAAGGTCTGTGAACTGTAGTCTAAGCATCACACACACTGACTTCACATTTTGGTCATGGACTCCACTTACAAAGTGTGGAGCAGTCTTTCACCTGTCACCACATGGTACGAAAGTATTACTGCAATATTTTCATTTCACTAAAATGAGCCTAAGGCCACAACATGTGTCCAGGATAACATCCTGGCTTATGATACTAGGATGGGTGCCTGCATTGTTAATTAATTTTAGCACAGGGTTCCCTCATGTGGAAGTCAGTCTGGGCTTGGAATATATCATCTTCTAGCAAATATTCTGTAAGACAAACTCCATATCTAAAGGTTAAACCATTTTTCCAACAGATATTCAATGGCATTAGAAGTAACTCACCTCAACTGGAGAGACTGTGCAGTAATATAAATGTAAGCAATGCAATAAGATCTTCAGGAAACACAATGAAAATTGTGTTTTTCACGGATGGATCCCGGCCATATGGAGGCTTCAGCGCTTCCTACACATCCAGTGAAGATGCAGGTAACGTAGGCCGCTATGAATACACCTCCTTTCGATCAGTTATGCTCCAGATGCCCCACATATACCACTAAGAGCAGAACCTTCTATTTTCTCCTTAGTGATCACTAAAATTATGCCTAGGATCCTCAGCATAAAGCAAGCATATACACACAAAAAGAAAATCCAATCCCAACAAAAAAGCTTTTTGATTTCAAAAATAAAAGTGCAATCATAAATTACAAACTTTTAAAAAGTCCTATTAACTGGGCAGTTAGCATAATTCTATTGCCATGAGAATTTGACTCAGATCCAGTCATTGGTCAATTCTTTTATGCTGAAGATACCATCTACCTTTCAGAAAGTACCTTTTTTCCAGAGACACTTTTTACTATGTCTTAGTCGCCTATCCATATACATATTTCCAGTAAAAAATGGAGGGATTTAAGTTTGATAAAAATATTCATAATGAAGCAAGATGTGGCCTCTGCTGATAAATGTTCTCTGGCCTTTGGATTGGTGCTATTATGTAAAAGTTTCAAAATTTAGAAAGAATAGAAGTGAATTTTTTAAAACTTCTTTAAGTTATTTCCCTGGTATAAGAGACATTCATTACCATATAAAATTTGCAAATTCATTGGCTTCCCCCTGTTATACTTTGATCCAATTAATTTTTTGATCAAGTAGAGAATTGCTTAGCAGAAGCTACTGGGACCTACCACCAATATATGCAGGTGCCCCTCTAAATTCAATATTAATGAACAATAAGCACAAATTTAAAGGTGCTGATTATCTGAGCCATCTACTCTAAACAAAAAAGGAAATAAACTTTATTTTTGCCTCTCCTACATCAATCAACAGAAATTCCATAGTCTACGTGCCTTTTATCAACAGCTCTGACTGCATCCAGAAAGACAAATCGACATAGTAATAATGCTGTTGTTATTTTAATTTCTGTTCCTGGATTATTTGTATCTTCTGTTAAAGCATGAATTTTGCTATTAATTTCTCTGTTGACATTTGTTTTCTTAGTGTGTGGTGGGTCTCTTACAAATGCCCACGAAGGAAACTTTACTTCTCCTGGTTATAATGGAGTCAGTAATTACTTAAGAAACCTGAACTGTGAATGGACTCTCAGCAATCCAAATCAGGAAAATTCATCTATTTATATTGATTTTGTGGCTTTTGCCCTTGAAAGTCATCAAGACTGTCAGTCTGATGTCCTTGAGTTTCGAGCAGGTGAGTGCTGTCAAAGAACACATTCTCTCATTTATTTACAGTATTCTTCTTATGTTTGGTGTGATAGTTAGCTTCAATTGGCTTGAGAACACCTTGAGGATTAGTAAAGCACACTTTTAAATGTTTCCCGATATGTCATGGAGGTGTGACCTTGGCGACTATATCTAGTTTCTGGCCTCTTCCTCTCTGGCTCTCTTTCTAGACTCAGCTTTCTAGCCCCATGAAGTGAGCATCTTTGCTCCATTATTCCCTGCCAGATTGCTTCTTGAAGCTTTTCCAAACTCCTTCTGCAAGTCAGTACTAAAAGGTTTCTAAGCCACTTAGTCAGGTAGGAATTTGAAAAAGTTTCAAGAAGCAATCTAGAGAAAGCCATGGGTGCTGTAAGTAAAGATTGATGGATGACTCCAGACAGCGAAGACCAGAATTCTGATACAGATAGGGAGAATAAAGGCCAGGCTCATGAAGCTTCAGTTCGGAGTGAAGGCTGTGATAGGAATTGGGCTAGAGGCCATTTGTGCTACGTTTTGGCAAAGAATTTGTCTACATTTTGTCCATGGCCTACAGTGTTGTACAAAGCTGTTGAAAGGCAGTAGAGTGACTGATCTGGCAGAGGACTTTTCGAGGCAGTCCAATGCTCTGTTTATGGCTTGAGAATTGCTGTTTTTATCCAGATTTGTAGTGAGAATCGGGAACAAAAAGCAGAGCAGAAAGATTTGAAAAACTTGGAATTTGGCCAGAAAAAAAAAGAATGTATAATTTTGGGGCCAAGGGAGAGTAGCTGCTAAAGAGATTAGCACTAGTAGAAACAAAACAGGTACTTCGAACTGAGACAAGAAGAGCGATGCCTTGATAGCATCTCAGGAAACAGCAAGACGCCACCCATCACAGACTCAAGAGTACCAAAGTGTAGACCTTTCATTTGTGAAGAGAGCCCCTAGGCCTCTACACAAGAAGGTCCTCCTTGCAAATCGGTTCCCTGGGATTCATTTCACCATGCTCAATCATCCAGCCACTGTAGCCTTTGTCCTAGACTTTGTCTAAAATGAAGCTCTCCTCCTTTAAATTGCGGGTGTCAGGGAGTTTGTCCCAGCAACCAAAGCTGGCTAATACACTCGGAGACCACAAAGAATCAAGGGAATTAATGGTCACTATCTAGGTACATAAGATCCAAAAGAACTGCTGAAATAAAAACCTAATGCCTTTTGTGCCCAGCTGAGGGGGAAAAATGCACTATGAGCAGTAATGAGGTAGATCTGTGCTTGCGGTTAGACCCTAGGTCAAGATTGTTTCCCAAGAAATATATATGCAAGTAAATAGAAGAGGAAAACAATATTGTAGACAATCTGTCCTATCAAAGATTTGCTGAGTTCTACTTCATCCAAAAATTTAGAGAAAAAAAAACTGGAAGCAGCAAAAGTTAGTTAGTTGTTGGGGACATTCTTGGATAATTATAGAAATCAGTAGTAGGAGAATGTGAGACAGTCTGTGTTCACAGACCAGGGCTTCAACAAGAGAATCATCGTAACTCTCTGAGGTTGTTGAGTCTGAAAGGTCTTCTGGGGAAAATGGGATTTGTAGTTTAATAACGTTCTCTATGAAAATCTGATAAACCTTCACCTCTTCTATCAGGCTCAAAACTATTGGCCTACAGAATCAAGCAAAATAGCCGTATATAAAGTTTCATTCAGTCAAATGCCACTTTTTCTTTATTGCTTCACATTTAGAAACAGTTAGCACATGATATTTCCTTGATTTATAAGATCAGTGATGCTCGTCTGACAGAATAAATAGCAAATGGATGTGAGCTCTCAAGGTGCTCTATAAACGTTAATCAAGTTTCTGTGAAAAGTAATCTTCATAAAACACATTCAGCTCAAATCTGACAGTTCTTGGCTTGAGTACGGAATATTTTCTTCATTTTCGTTGATTGAATACAGTGAGAAAATTCTTAAAAGTTTAGGCAATTACCACCTTTATCCTGAGGTTATATTTTATCACCATGGGTATTACATTTGTTACTCCCTAAAAAAGGTATATCCAAAAGAGTTTTTAAAATTAATTGTATCTCTGTTTAGCTATGCTGAAGTACTTACGAAAACACGAACCAGAATGAATTAGCACATGTAGTAGAGATATGTCTATAACAAAACATTCTGGTGTTTTTTGTTTGTTTTGGTTTTTGGTTTACTCTATCAGAGGAACTCTTTCTGTTGCAGTTAATAAAGACAGAAACTTTGTGACTTTGTGCAATGCTTTTCATTGAATTCATTATATGTATTTTTCAAAAGCTATATAAGTAATAGCACTTGGTGTATTATTTTATCAGGTGATTCTGAAGGGCCCGTGTTAGGGAGATTTTGTGGTCCTACACAACCTACAGTACCACTGGTAATCCCTTATCCTCAGGTGTGGATACACTTTGTCACGAATGAACATGAAGAACACACAGGATTCCACGCACAGTATTTCTTTACAGGTAATGCTATGATTAAAATCTCATTCTCTGGCAATAAAATCATAGTTAAACTTTTGTAATCTTTTCCATAAAAATATAACGAATATTTTGAGAAGTTTGTTTCTAGGTAATAATTAATTTTGGGGATAATGTCAATGAAATTTTTCTAAATTACATTTAATAGCTTATTGTTGACAGCTAGGAATTTTATAATTTTTATACATTTACCTTTATTGTAGAGATCTTGTTACACTCTTGCTAGTTTTAAAACTTTGTCTTCAATTCTTTTTTGGTTTTTCAATGTAAAAATCATGTGTCCTGCAAACGAAAGTTCTTTTATTTCTCAGCCCTTAAATGCTTCATTTCTTTTCTTTGCCTTATTTCACTGGCTAGGGATGCTATTATAATATTAAACAGAAAAGATGGTGACCTTAATGTGAATGTCTATGACATTTTATTGTTAAGCATATCGGTTGCTCAAATCCCCTTTTTTCAGATTAAAGAAAGTCCTTTTATTTTTTTAATGACAAACTTTTTAAAAATAGAAATGACAAACTTTTAAAAAATAGGAATAGGTGTAAGATTTATCAAATATTTTTTCTCCATCTGTTGAGATGATCCTATTTTTCTTTTTTTTATATTTTAGAAATGTTTTTCTCAGCCGGGCGTGGTGGCGCACGCCTTTAATCCCAGCACTCGGGAGGCTGAGGTAGGTGGAGCGTTGTGGGTTCGAGGCCGGCTTGGGCTACAACGCGAGCACAGGCCGGCCTGAGCTACATAGTGCGACCCTGCCTCAAAAAAAAAACCCGGGCCGGGAGTTTGGCTCAGTGCCTTAAGCGCCTGCCCTGGCAGGTGCGAGGTTGTGAGTTCAATCTCCGGTGCCGCAAAAAAAAAAAAAAAAAAAAAAAAAAAAGAAAAAGAAATGTTTTTCTCTTATTAAACCATTCTTGCACTACCACAATAAACTTTATTTAGTGATGACGTATACTTTACTCTTATTACAGCATGTTATTTGCTAATATTTCATATTACTTTTACACCTGTGGCATTCAGAGTTTGTCACTGAAAATTCAGCTACTCCTTGCTGATTCTCTTGCTTATTAGAGATTTTTCTAGTTCTTTTCAACTAACTAATAAGGCTCCCCTTTTAGATTCTCAACTTTATGTAAAAGGCTCCCTTCCAACCCTTCCTTTTCTGGAACTCCAAGGTGATAGCTTCTCTTCCTGCCAGGTCATCAGAACCTCAGGCACCAGCCCCAGGACATACATCTTGGTTCTTTATTTTCCCAGACTGCCACACTTTCTGTTTGAGATTGCCTCCCTTCATTTCAGCACTTACTGTTGATAGATTTTTGGAGAGCCTCCCTTTTTTTTTCCCCATTGAGTTTAACTCAATCAAAATATGTTTTTTTATAGCTTTATTCAAAATTTCTCTGTGTTAAAACTAAATCGTTGGTTAAAGGAGTGAGGATTTTATTTACTTAACCATCTTTCCAGTTTAGTTTTGTCAGATTGAAAGACAAGAGTTAGACTTCAAGAAGCAAGATTGTGTGTTGTGCTCATAAGATCATCCTAGCTTTATAAATATATTGTCATTTCAACTTACATGCTCGTGTATAATTTGGTTCTTGAGTATGTGCTTATTATCAAATAACAAAGTATTTAATTATGGGACTGATCATTTCTTCAAACTCGTCTGTATTTTCATTGTTCCAGTTTTGCTTTAAGAAAGACAATGTTATTTGCTTTGGTTCTAGTGCATTTACTTTAAGTTATACAATATATCTATTTATAATATAGATTATCTTCCTCCTCCTTTGTCTTAACTTAAGGTTGTATTCATTTTGTGATTCTGTTCAGTTAACATTATCTGAGATTCTTTTGTTTATATTATTACACCTAATTTTGCTTTTATTTATTCATTCATTGTATTTTATCATCAAGTATGATGACTATAAATACAACTATGTCTTTGTGTGGGTTTTTCTTCTACCTCACTTAGAGAGTTATAAATCTGTTTTCAGATTGTGGTGGAGTACAGACAGGAGAGGCTGGAGTGATCGCCAGCCCTAACTATCCTGGCTCTTACAGCAGCTCAACCCACTGCTCATGGCTAGTGGAGGCCCCAGTAGGACACACCATCACTGTGAGTTCTTATGAGTGGGTAAAATACTTTGAATATTGTCATGGAATCAGAATCTGCTTAGTAAGCCAGTGACTTGAGTGACTTTGATTCTGCTATCTGATCATTGTTGATCCTAGGTATCTCACTTGATATCTACAAGTCCGTGATTACTGAAAAATGCTATAATTTTCACATTTAGGAGACCTTGTACATAGAAGATCAGTCCATGTCCAGGAGAAAAGTGTATTCATGTCTTTGATCTGAGTTGCATTCTAGACTAGGGGGCTTCTGGAGTCATCTGAATGATGCCACTACTTGGAGAAAAAGCCCCTTTCTAGATACTCAAAAGAGAGTTCAATAAAGAAAAAGAATCAAGAGGAAAGAAGAATTAAAGAAGAGACAGGAACACAAAGTTACATGAATTAACACAGAATAAAATTATTTGTAAGAATTTATCTCCCTCGAGGTAGATGGACTTATTTGCAGCTGAGTGCCTCAGTATTTCTTTTTTCTTCGGCAGCTTACATTTAGCGACTTTGACATTGAAACCCACGCATCCTGTGCCTGGGACTCTGTCACTGTCAGGAATGGCGGCTCCCCTGAATCACCCATTATAGGACAGTACTGTGGAACTTCAAAGCCCAGGACAATACAGTCTGGTTCCAGCCAGCTCACGGTGATTTTTAACTCAGACACCTCAGTGCAAAATGGTGGATTTTATGCTACATGGAGCACTCAAACTTTAGGTAAATAAGACTTTCTCTGCACTTGTACTTTTTCAGTGAGATAGTTTCTTATCTAACTAAAAAGCACAATTCCTTGGAATATGAAGGGAATTGGTTTCAGAACTCCAGCAGACACAAAAATCTGAAGATGCTCAAATTCCTTACATAAAATAGCATAGTATTTGCATATACCCTACATGCATTCTCCTATATGTATTGGATCATGTCTAGGTTATTTATAATGCCTAGTACCATGTAGATGCTATGTAAATAGTTATACTGTGTTGTTTAGTGAATCAAGGCAAGAAAAAAATACTCAGTACCTCTTCAGTGTATATGGATATTTTTTAAATATCTATGATCTGCTGTTGGTTGAATCTCTAGATACAGAAATGTTGATATGGAAGGCCAACCATGCACACATTTTGCACCTGCTGTGTTGGATTTAATGCTATCTACACATAGCATTTCATATAGCAACTGTAGAAAGACAACACAGTATAAGTTTTGCATGGACAGAAACTGAGGATTAAGTAGATTGGTAATTTTCCTTAAATATATAGCTGATAACTGGTAACCAGGATTTTCATAAAAGGCAGGTGAGCCAAGAAATTTTTATCTTAACACTTCATGATACAAACTTCATGGACAAAAAATTGGAGCAACCAGGCAATCTCAAGTAATAGGGATAGGTGTTAGAAGCACAAGCCATTTAAAATATTCAGAGCTTAAAAGCAGAATGCTTAGAGAAGTAAATGCAGGAAAATAAGCAATCTGTATCAGTAAGAGTTGCAGTTTATATATTATACCTTGAACAAAGGAAACAATGTAACAGATTTGAGTAGGTTTCATGCCTATAAAATATAAACCTTTTGAAAATTCTCAAAATATAAGAACTTGTATCAGATACTTTATTTAGAATTTCAATAAATTAGAATTTCAGTAAATTCTAAATGCCACATAGGACAATTCTTTCTCACAGAATAAAACTTACTATGGAGATCTTTGTAGAATTAGTCCAAACTTTGCTTAACACACTGGCTATTGTTGAAGTCATAAATGAGTTTTAAATGAACAGTTTTCAAAGAGGTAAATAAAATCAAAAGATGCAGGAAGTGCCCTTTCATTTAACGTCATTTTGTGCTGAGTTCATATTTCCTTTGTCATTTTAATAGTATGAAAATAATTCTAGATTTTTCTTTCTTCGAATCCCTGTTATTTATTTTCCATCCATGATTCAGCCATCAATCAATTTCAATACAGATGTCTAAGATCACTTAATGGGAGAAACTTTCCTCAATTCAAAATTACTTTTGCTAGTAAAGTATGTTAGAGTAAAATTATAAATGAATATAGAGTTATATTTTTATGTGTTAGCGGTAATAAAATACTGAACTTGCTGTGCATACTACACAACCTCAAGGGAAGGAAGAAATATTGCCATGGTTTGAAGACAGGATAGAGATCTGTCCTCTTTGTGGTGAGGAATTCAGCATAGATGTAATGAAACAGGAACAGCTGAAGTCTCCTCTTGATGCAATGTACTTTATATTTATTGAGAGTTCTTGCTGTGAACTGACCCCAAAGATGAGTCATGCATAAGGAATGATGAACTTAGAGCTCACATTTGGAAATGTTTCTCACTAGCAGTCTTAAATTTCCAGAATTGTTGTTTTCTTTGCGGAGTAACGACTTTTTCCATGAAACATTTTCAGGTTGTGGTGGAATATTTCATTCAGATAATGGTACAATCAAAACGCCTCACTGGCCACAGAATTTCCCTGAAAATAGCAGATGTTCCTGGACAGTCATAACTCACCAAAGTAAACACTTAGAGCTCAGCTTTGACAGCAACTTCCAAATCCCCAGTGCCGACGGACAATGTCACAACAGCTTTGTGAAGGTTAGTGCACTTATTTATTTAACTGGAGCCGAACTAGTTTTTTGAACATAAACGTTTAGGCTAGAAATGATTCAGTCATTTCTCAATGTAAGAAAAAGAAAGTTTCGCTGCTCACATTTCTTGGGTGTAGAAGTGAGGAGCCTCAGTCGATAGAAGTTAAAATGGGAAACACAATACATATGTTGCACTGCAGTTTTTCATTTGCTAACATCTAGAAATAGGAACTCGGTTGAGGATATTTTTCTCTGGCCCTATCGAGTTCTCATGAGCATTAATGGTCCTTTCTTTCTGTGAACACTTAGAAAAGAGAGAAGCCTTTCTTCTTTCATCCTTACGTTTTTTTTCTTCTTGCCTTCCTTCTTTTTCTAATAGATTCTAAAGCACAAATTCCTTTACAATATGAGGTACAATCACAGGCAAGTTTCTTTTTTTTTTTTTTTTTTTTGCCAAGTTTTATTAAAGGTAGGAAAAGAAACAGGCTCTGCAGACCAAGTTTAAGCCAAGTAAAAGCAGGAAAAGAAGTCCACCCTAGAGTGTGAGGGCAGGCCACCATGCAAAAGAGCACAGTGGCCTCACAGGCCAGCTTTAATGTGCACTGTGAAAAGTACAGAAAATTGCAAAAGTCGCTAATGCAATCTTCACCTTGAGCTTTAAAAGCCCATAAGCTGAAAAGACTGTGAGACACTCTTGTAAAAACGAGTGCAGTGGGGGTCGGCAAGGCCATCTTTCTCTGAAGTTACAGATCCTGCTCACAGGGCACCTCTACTTCCATTGCCCCAGCAGTGATGATAGCATTATAAATTCATGTCATCCATGCTCCTCTGCAGTTGATGTATCTCTTGAGTGACTCTGCCTTTTAGCGGGAAGAACACTGACCCTAAGGTCATGGGAGTCAGGACTCCATTCTCTCTCATAGTTAACACCTGCACATTCTTTCATGGGCAAATTGAACACTTGAGTTTCCTATTATTCAACTATAAGATGAGTAGAATGATTTCTACTTTAAAAGGACTGTTTTAAGCATTAGAGGTAAGATGATATAGCATAATAGTGCTCGGCACTTGGAATATAAAATCATCTAGTGAGCGGAAATGGCTTTTCTGTTAATGTTATTATTTCATATCAGGTCTCAAATTATGTTTTATATCTTATTGATCCATACTTCCTGTTTAAATGAAAATCCAATACTTATCTAAAACATGCACATAATAAAACATGTAATATATACTTTTACTAATTGCTTTTTCCATGAAATAAGTGAATTCTCTTCTCAGCAATGAGTCACTATCAAGTGTACAGACTTAACTAAATCTATTCATTTCTTCAGTTGTAAAAACTGAAACTAAAAGATAACTTGGGCTCATTCCTCCTCTAATAGAATAGAAGACCTTCTGACCACATAAGCCCATGGTATATGAGATCATTTGTAAACCTTGCCAAAAATAAGTGGTAGGGAAGTTCTCTTTTCCTCCCACTGGACCTGAGAATCCTGCTTCTGCCATGAGGTATCAAAGTGGGCCAGAAGAACTCAGCAGGAAGCACCCTTGTACAGGAAGCCTTTTTTACCTCTGAGCCCAAGACTCTCTTTCATCCAGAGACACTAGACATGGGCAGAAGGGACAAAAGTCCAGGAGCCTTTTGGTCCCCAGGAGCCAGAGATGCTCCTTCCCTATCCAAAGACATTGGGGTGGCCAGGAGCCATTAATAGGGTCTCCTACTATAATCTTCCCCTTCACCTGAGAAACACATGGAGTCCCTACCAGGTGAAGCACCTCTATGCCATCAGGCAGCACTAGCAAGAGCTAGTAGTAACCCCAGTAGCACCATGTAAACCAAGCAGTGCAAAATTAAAAAGCAAAGATTCTGAAAATTAAATAACCATTGGAACCACAACCCAAAAAAGAATGCAAGATCACATACAAAACATAAATGAGGTGACTACCTGCTAAAATAAAAGATTTAAATAGGATCCAGAGTCCCCTAACATAATAAACAAAGTGTCCAGAACACAATTTAAAAAAAAACCATTATAACAGGAACAAAGACCATCACAACTTAAGTGAGAAAAACACAATTGAGTCATGTCAACACTGAGATAACTCATGTGTTAGAATTATGTGTCAAAGATGTTAAAGTATGTGTCATAAAAATGCTCCAACTCTCACTGACAGATTTTCTGGAAACAAAAAATATAAAATATTAATAAAGAAATAGTAGTTACAATAAAAGACTAAATGGGAATTACAGAATTGAAAAATGTAACAGAAATACCTAAGTCATTGGATAAACTCAGATAAGAGAAAATAGAATCAATGAACTTGAGGATGGGCAGTAGAATTCAGTCCCTTTGAACAATCAAGACAAACTAGACTACAGAAATATTAACAAAGCCTTAGGACCCAAGAACCATAACAAAAGGTCCAGCAGTCATATTATTACAGTCTCACAAGAAGAGAAGAGAATGCAATTGAAAGAGTAGCCAAAGAAACGAGGAAGCACTCAAGAGAAGACTCAATCAAAAATTTTATATCTGGAAAATTATCCTTCAGAAATAAGGTAAAAACAAAATATGGCCATTTAAAGGGAAACTAAAAGAAATTACCCTAAGGGAGTACTATTACAGATTATTTAGTGGAAACTGTTAAAAAAATGAAATGATATGAGAAGGGGTCTTGTAATATCTGGAAGGAACAGAGGAACGTATAAAGAGCATAAATGCATGCATACAATAGAACTGTCTTTGCAGTGTTATGAGTAATATTTAATAACTAGAACAAAAAAAATAATACCTTCTGATGCCCAAGCAAATAAATAAATCAGTAAGATAAAAGGACCTAAATGAATCTTAGATTCCCCACTTCACTCAAGGTGGTCCAGTGTGGATGCTCGCCTATGGTTATAATCACATGTGTATTTTCACACCCAGAACAATGACAACTACTAAAATTATATGAAAAAATAAATCCAAAACCACTATAATTCAATCAAAATGGCATCTCCAGGAAGTTCAAAAAAGAGAAATGTGAGACAAGAAGCAATAGCAGTAAATAGAAAACAAATAACAAAATGGCAGACCTAACATGAATATATATCAGCAGTTTAATTGTAAATAGTTTAATTACACCAATCAAAATACAATGATTATTGGAGACTAAACTTGACTCAAGCAATAGTAAAATCACTTCAAATTCAAACATGTAGAAAAATTAAAAAGTTAAAGGATCAGAAAAGATGCTTTATGCAAATATTCATCCAAAAAAACCAAGAATGACCTTAATACTATATGATAAAGCAGAATTCAGAGTATGGAAAATGATTACTACATAAAAAGAGATCTTTGATAATGATAAAAGGATCACTCCACCAGGATGGCAAAATGATTCTAAATATGTATGTATCAAACAGCAGAGCTACAAAATTCATGAAGCAATAGTTGATAGGGTTGCCAAGAGAAATAGATAAATCTTCAATTACAGTTGAGAACTTCAACACTGTTGACCACTGATGGAACAAGTAGAAGATAATCAGCAAGGATGTAGAACTCTATAAAACCCAGTAGAATGTAATTGACATGTACAGAAAAAACTGTACAATGACAACAGAGTACACATTTTTAGGTATCCTTGGAACATACCAACGTAGTTGTTCATTAAAAAACTTGAGATTCTTTATTAAAAATTGTAGCTCTTCCTTTACTTTATGTGTTTAGTAATATTTATCTATTTGTAATGTAGCAGTCTTTATCAGAATAGTGCAGATAAGTATTTCTCAGTGTCATGGTCATCATTTTATAAAATGTAGACAGGAAATTTTGCATACTGTTTCCATACATAGTTGATTAGGAGGAAAAAAATCTGAGTTTTAACCAAACCTTAGGTCAAATTGAGAGTGTTAAGTAAAATATCCCTTTTCTGACATTTTAATTGATCTCAGGCATTTGACAGAATTATCTGTACTTTTGTTCTCAATAGCTCTAGTGCCAGACACCTACAATATCTAATAAATGGCAAATATAATTCATCTGCAGCGAGATGACTAATAGCTAGATACCCAGTGTTTGAAAATCAGTTGAAATGACATGGCTTTGAAGAATTGAGAAATATTAAATCAGTGCTAGGAATCAGTGCTATTTCATACCTCTTCCTATAGACTGATTTCCCAATGGAAATCTTTCTTATTATGGCTTGATGTTTTGCATTCTGCTTGAGAAATATCCTTGAAAGAGATGCATTCAAAATGAATCAATTTGTATAATTTGATATGAAGAAAATGTTGAATAGTTCAGTCAGACTAATCCATGTCCAGTTACTTTCTTTTTCTTTTTTTTTTTTTTTTTTTTTTGCGGCACCGGGGATTGAACTCACAACCTCGCGCCTGCCAGGGCAGGCGCTTAAGGTACTGAGCCAAACTCCCGGCCCTGGTTTTTTTTTGAGACAGGGTCGCACTATGTAGCTCAGGCCGGCCTTACGCTCGCGTTGTAGCCCAAGCTGGCCTCGAACTCACAACGCTCCGCCTACCTCAGCCTCCCGAGTGCTGGGATTAAAGGCGTGCGCCACCACGCCCGGCTTCCAGTTACTTTCTTGAACCAGGTAATTCTCAGTTGTTTGTGGGGATGGGAGTGGAAAATATCTTGGGTGTTTATTGATATACCCAGGCCCCACCCACTAGTTACTACCACTCCACAGATCAAATGTGATAATCAAAAATACCTCTGAACATTGCCAAATGTGTGTTGGGGAAGACAGTCTCATGTAGATCAGGTCAACTGAAAGTTCAGAAAAATACAATAGTGATTGATTAAAAAAAAATTCATAGCAAAACAAAAATAAACACAATCTCCTTTGGAAGTCAAAATGGGACAGACTATTTGAAAAGCAGTTTAAATGTTTTAGCTTGTGTTTTATTTACTGTTATATTTTTGCTATGTATACCTGAGGATGATTATTTTAAAACCTAAGCACATTAAAGTATCAATAGGGGAAAACCACAGGCACTAACTCCCGTTTGTGGCCCTGCTAGGTGTGGGCAGGACCTGAGCAGACCATTGACGGCCTGTTGACCAGACGATGTGGGGATGTGGCTCCCAGACCCATCATCATATCAAAAAACGCATTCACTGTGGTCTTCCAGTCTGAGGAGGCGCCAGCCCAGGGCTTCTCTGCATCGTTCGTAAGCCGTGAGTAGCACTGAAAACCAAGTCCAGGTGTCACCGAAAAAGTGTGGGTACCACAGTCAGTGTTGGGGCACACTGGACAGCCATACCAGGGGTAGCCTGAACTGGGGACATGAGGGAAGGAGTAGGAATGAGTCACCTAATGTGGAAAGAACACCCACCCTTCAAATGTCAGCAAGACTGAAACTGATGGAAAAGACTTAGGTGCTGTCAGCCAACGTCTAAACACATGCCTAGAATCCAGAGAGGCAGGTGTTTGGCAGATGCTTAGGTGATGGTAATTAGACAGCCATTGCTCCTAGCTCAGGGCACATTGACCACCTACATCAAAATCTCTTGGGGGAGCCGGGCGTGGTGGTGCACGCCTTTAATCCCAGCACTCGGGAGGCTGAGGTAGGCGGAGCGTTGTGGGTTCGAGGCCCGCTTGGGCTACAACGCGAGCGCAAGGCCGGCCTGAGCTACATAGTGCGACCCTGCCTCAAAAAACCAGGGCCGGGAGTTTGGCTCAGTGCCTTAAGCGCCTGCCCTGGCAGGCGCGAGGTTGTGAGCTCAATCCCCGGTGCCGCAAAAAAAAAAAAAAAAAAAAAAAAAAAATCTCTTGGGGGGCTTGAACATTCTGCAGATTTGGGGGCATCGACCCAGATTGTATGAAGCCAGCATTTCCATACATATGGGCCTGCATGTTTGATCTCTCATCCAGAGGTCTGTTGTGTGAGTAAACTTTGGGAGCCACTTTCCTGGGGATTCACCTTTCCTAGCTGGCGACATGGAGGCACTTCCATGGCCACTGCATGCAAATGAGATGAGTGGGAATAGGAGCAGTTTCCCAGCCTGAGAAGCAATGCCCTGTGCCCGCTGGCTGAATTAAATCGCATAGCCACTAACTGCAAATCAACTTGGGAGAAGATGGCAGGAAACTAATTAGAGAGAATAATGCCAAAAATCGATGACTTAGTCATAATAAAAGGATCAAGAAAGTGGGAAGGAAGGCATGAAAGACACCCCATACCTCATGTAGGACTTCAGAGTTTTGTACGTATGCAAGTGTACATATCAGTTTAAAAGGATAATTTCATAGTTGTTAGGTCAGGGAGTGATATGAATTAACTAACTAATGACTGTATGAAAAGAAGTGTCATCTAATGGTCAAAAGATTTTTTTTTATTTCTGACAACAAGGAATCATGTGAAAATTTGATAAGAACTATGAATTCAGCTAATTTTTAAAAGCAATTGCCACTATTCCTATAAAGAGCTAATAATAGCAATAACAGTTTTCTAATAAGACATTTTCAAAGCACTAAGTGTCCAAAATACTAGTTAAATTAAATAATTTTGTCAGTTTCTTTTCTTTAATTTACATGAACCATATTCAATCTTTGCTAACTTATCCTTTTTAATACCTCAGTGTCAAGAGATTTTTAGTGTATGTGTGGTAAAATTTCTACTACTTAGCACCTAAATTCTTCAGCAATTTCTTTTAAAAATATTCTTATTTTACATATATGCTTTTTTATTTTTGTAGGGTTTTCTATTTTTATTAATACATGTTTGTAGTTATGGTCATCTTGGGGAGCAGGTGCATGTGCATAATATATCTTGTTTATTTTTTAAAATCTGTTCCCTTTCCCTCCTCTCCCTCTTCCTCTAATTCCCCTTCCCCCAGTTTCATCCTTGTTGATGTTACTAATCTCAGCACATGTTTATGGTATATGATGTTTACATTCATTGAGGTTATTAGGTTCCTGTACATGGCATATCCGTATCCACTTATTTCCCCGTCCCCTCTCTGCCACCCCTTGCCCTTGATCTCTTGGACCCCTCTTTTTGTCCCCTTCTAGCCATGCTTTATTATTCTCTTTGTACTTTGTCTTGCTCAAATGAGGGATACAGTACGGTGTTTAAGCTTCGGTGTCTGGTTTATTTCCCTCAACACTGCATTTTCTAGGTGCATCCATTTTCTACAGATGACTCAAATTTGCCCTTTATAGCCAAATAATATTCCATTACACATATTTTTCTTAAATCATAGCTTCCTCCTCTCAGTTATTGTTTCTACCAGTTGGACTATCTCAGGAAACTGTTAACTAGAGAATTGACGAAATGGCGTCTTTTCTTTACTGGTTAAATAGACCCTACATGTGAGAACAAATATTCTGATGGTGCCTTTTGTGTTCTCACGTAGGATGTGGCCGTAACTTCACTGACTCTTCAGGTTACATTATTTCTCCAAACTTCCCAAAGCAATACGACAACAACATGAACTGCACCTACAGGATAAAGGGTGGTCATCAGTCTATGGTTATTCTGACTTTTGTGTCTTTCCATTTGGAAGGTAAGTTTGCTCTTTTTTAAGAAGTTAATTAATTTTAATGGACAAAAGTTGTATCTTTCAAGTGTACACCATGACACTTTGATGTCTGTATGCATTGTGGAATGATTAAATCAAGCTGCTTGACACATCCATTAACTCACACCCTTTGAAGTTTTTGGTGGTGAGAGCATTAAAATCTATTTTCTTAGCAAATCTCAAGGAGAGAATGCATTTTTACTAATTATGGTCATCAGTCACCACACTATACAATAGATTTCCTGAATTTAGTCTTCCTGCAGAATAAACTGGAGTTCTGTATTCTTTGACAAAATCTTCCCATCTGGCTTCCCCCAGGATTCAGTAACCATGTGCTTCTATGAGTTCAGCTGTTTTAGATTTCACAAAGAAGTGAGATCATGCAGTCTTTATCTTTCTGTGCATGATGTCAGGTTCACCCCTGCTGTCTCAAATGACAGGATTCCTTCTTTTAAGGCTGAATAGTATTGTACTGTTTTCTTCATCTTCCATCCACTGACAGACACTTACACTGATTCCATGTCTTGACGCTTAGGAGAAATGGTGCAAAGAGTGTGAGAATACCATGATCTCTTTAACATAGTGACTTCATTTCCTTGGTATACATGCTCAGGAACAAAGTTGCTTGATTATATAGTAGTTCCATTTCTAATTTTTGAGGAGCCCCTATACTATTTTCCATAATGTTATGCCAGTTTTCTACCAATGTGTGAAAGGATTCTCTTTCTGTACATCCTCACCAACACTTACCTCTTGTCTTGTGATATTATCCATGGAAGGTAAGTTTACTCTTAAATAAATTACAAGTAATTGTTAAGAAAGTAACAAGTGAACAGAGGTAGAGGCAGTCTATTATTTCCATTTGAAGAAAAGAATAAATAAATGTCACAGAGTAGATTTAATGTAAGTGTGAATAAAATTCCATCCAACTTTTAGAGAACACAAGTACTATTTTATTGATTCTATCCAGAAGTGGAAAAATAGAATAAACCCTAAAGGATGTAAGTATCACATAAACTGCTTAAAGAAAATTAGTATGAAATGTATTACATGTTAGCATAGTTTTATTATATTTATTTGCCCTTACACTCTATACACATACATGTGAGTGGATGTGCATATGTGTACACACACACACACACACACACACACACACACAACTACCCTGACTCAGAAACCAACAGAAACTGTCTTGTCCACAACAAATATTGAGTGAGTGGATTAGTAAGATTAATATCTATGCTCTGCTTTTATTAACTTTGCCATGAGCTCTCCTTTTGTCCCCTTTTCTTTGTGACTTTCATCTTCCCTGTCCTTATTGCTCAGTGCTGAAGTTCTTAGCCACAAGTGTTCCCTCTTCTGTTCTTTTCTGAACTTGGCAGTGATGGTGAACCTTTTAGAGATGAGTGCCCAAACTGCAACCCAAAACCCATTTATTCATCATGAACTGCCAACACTGCAGTTAAACCTAAATACTGAGGTTACAATTTAGAAAAAGCAGCTCATATATTGACCTTTTTTGTCTGCCAAGAGAAACAAATACCATGCTTGCCATGGGTTCACCAGCCCTGCTCTAGAGCACGACAGTTGACAAATGGAACTGTGGGCTGTAGGTTTGCGCCAGGCTCTGTCTAACCACAGACATGACTTGGTGTTTAATGGATGCCTGGACATAAAAAAGAAATCCCTGTAAAAAAGTATTTTCAATTCCTCACACTGTAATAATTTTTCTAAATGAGCTACTTCTAAACACTGTTTGTGAAGTTATTTCTGCATATTTAGAATGTCTTTTTCTCTTTGGGTTAGTCTCTCTTAGAGGAGAGAAGTTACACTTAACAAAATGGCTTCTAGTATTCAGCATCCAGATTTAAAGATTTAAAGATTGTAAAAATAAAAATGTGAAGCTGACACATTCATAAATTGATAAATTACACAAACCTTCTCATACTTTTTCCTTTTTTCTGTGACATCACTTTCCTTTCCTAGAACCCTGTGGCTGTATATTTTAAGACATGCTAGAAAATGCCAACTATATATTGATATCTGTGACTGTAAACATAGACTATGAAGTAAAATAAAATCTGTTAGCATTTGCTGGCACAAAATCTCAGTAACATAAAAAGATGCTCATGAAGATAAATGGCTTATATAAGATGATTCAATTTCTATTTAAAGTAGCACATGTGAATAAAATCTCTAAGGCTATGAAGCAGTACTTTGCTATCACTGTGTGATTTACAGATGATTACTATTTTCTTTGTTATATCATTTGTTTTATTTTTATTATGGGTAAAAGTTATTTTAATAACGGAAAAACGTATGGCTCAGATTTTACATTCACATCTGCTTTTGTTTTACATTTAATTAGATAAACATGTTGTAGGCCAATACCATTCAGACTCAAAAGAGGATACACCAGCAAATGCACTATAAGGTCACAAAAGCATGACTGATATCAGCAGCGTATGTACACTGTAAGGAGCCTTACACCCCCCGAAACAGTAACTCCCTGAGCTTAGTTTTCTGAGTGGGAAAGGGGCAGCATACTTCAGAATTCCTGGCATGTGGTGCAGTGGGAGCCAGCATAGAGTTTTAGGATGATTCCTAAACATCAGGCCAGCCACTTCCTAATCATATGACTTGTGCAAATTACTTTTTCTTTTTTTCTAATAATCCTTTGCTTTTATAAACACACATACGAGAGTCATGCCTCACACAACGACATTTGGGGATCAATGATGGACCACATGTATGACAGTGGTCTCATGCTGTATCATCTGGTGGTAAGTATTGTAGCCATCTTAGTTTGTATAAGTGCACACTGGTGGACCACGAAATCACCTAATGATATATTTCTCAGAATGTGTCCTCCTTGTTGTAAAGCAGATGACTGGATGTGTAAAGTAGTAGCTAGGAAAATCAATAATGCCAGACTGATTACTACTAATCAGTAACAATTTGCTAATCTGCAGCCAGTTGAAGAGTCTGATTTTTTTGGCAACATAATATCCTTATAGAAAGGTCTTGTGATACTTCAAGAGTTGCAAGTTCTCAACATTTTCACACTGCTAAGTGGATAATTCCTAGCTATAGACTAAGCGAATTTTGATGATTCCTCCACAAAGGGCAATGTTAATCAAATTTATTTTATAATTAGATTCTCCTTTCTGAACACTTTAATGGTGACATTTGTTGAATACCAACAAACTGGAGAGTCTTTAGCTACAGCAAAAATAACCTTTCCCAGGCCCTGCTAAAGGGAGCCTGAGGGATTCATGTGTACTTCTGTTGTGATACAACTGAGAATTGTTCTCAAAGAAGGTCATAGCTTTGTTGAAGGAGCATTGGTTTTTAGAGCTGCTATAGGCAGTAGGAACTGATTCTAAGAGACTCTGCTCAAGTCTTGCTGGACCCAGCATGCCAGCGGGGTCACTGCTCACTGAGGTGTACAGGAGGGTTCTAGAACCATTGTCTTAATGGACCATTAGATATAACTGGCAAGGACAACATGGGCTATCCCAGGCTCCAAAATTCTGTGGGGAAGCACCCTCATCGTTTTATTGTGGCTGCTAAACACTGACAACTAGTTAGGGAAGATTTGACTACTCGGGCATGTATACTGATCATGCAACCACACACTGGTACTTTCCTTCCAGGAGGTTGCGGAAGCTCAGTGACCTCCTTTCCATTCACCACAAAGTAAGGTGTTCTAAAAAATTGTGTTATTTTAGATTGGCCTAAACTTCTCTAACTTTCTCACTGTTTTTACATTTCCAATATAAGCCATCTTATGAACTACAGACTATTACTGTTTGTGCTTATCTTGGAATTGGGTGTTTATTAAACACTTATTTTATTTGCTCAAATATTAAATAGTTCAAAACTGTATTTTTGTGAGCTTTGTTTCATGTGGTCAGGTTGATGTCCTCAAATTGCTAGAAAAATTATAGGCCCTATTTTTCACTTTGTAGGTAAAGCACTTAGCTTAGCAGATGAAGTTAACCCGAGATAAACCAGTGCCTTCTATGCCTCAAATTTTCTATCATTAAAATTGGATAGTAACATTGATCCATCTTAGTGACAGCAAGGGATTTGTTTGTTTGTTTATTTGTTTGTGTGGGGGTGCTGGGGCCAAACTCAGGACTTCATGCATACTAGGCAAGTACTATACCACTGAGTTACATCCCCAGCCCCTGGAGATTTTTACTGAAGAAGTCTTACATCTAGGCTAACCATGAATTCAGTGTTGCTCAGATCCAGAGTAACTCTGCCACACACTGGCTGGTTGTGCAGCACTCAGCTCATGTGGTGGGGGCCACCAAAGGGCTAAGTGCTTCTGTTCTTTGTCCTCTAGGGACAGTCTCAAAAATCTGAAGAGGGTTGGGTTAGATTTTCAGAGTCATCAGTTAGGAAGTCCAACCTAATATTTGCTTGAATTCTCTGATTAGCTTGAAGTCCTGGTTTACAAACTATATCTAATATAATGCTAAAAGGAGAAAGGAAACAAAATTTAATTTTAAATGTTTTTTTTGTTCATCTCATAGCACAATAATTGAGTTTTGTCAGTTGTTTCATTTCGTATTTCCCCTTAAGTTTTAAAGAAAAGCGACATTACATAACTTACCATTTCTTCTCTTTGTTTTCAAAGAATTCAGAATGTGGGCACATTTCACAATGAATTATTTTAGAAGAAATTGAGAAGTGGTTCTTTTGAAATATTTCCTATTGATATTTTATTAAAATTGGCAGAGCACTAGATGGAACAGTTTAGTTTCTGTGAGATTCCTGCTTTGACTGCACTACACAGGAACCTTCTTTGTTGGAAGGCTTTGGCCTTCTCACTGGATGGAGCTTAGTTCTGTGCTAGCCTGTGCTTCTCTCTGCGGAATTATTCTGCTTATGAAAAGACTGGTTTCCATGCTTTGCAGAGTGAACTTAATTAGGTAGGGGACAGACATCTGTCAATGCTTTCTTTTAAATCACTTGCCATCCCTAAGCCCTTTACTACTTTACTGAAAAGACCTGATTTTATCTACAGTTTCACAATATCCTAACCAAATGATGCTCCATTACACTTAGTCTTTTTGCTCAGGACAGGTAAAATGATTGTCCATGATTGGTTTTTATGACTGCTTCTACCGTCCCATGGTATGGCCTGTAGTCCCAGAACATATCATTCAATTTTAGGGAACTTGTTTTCCTAACAGGTTCTTGTGTATGATTTAATGCCACCTTAAACTCAATTTTGATATCTATCTTGTTTTTTAAACAACTTTGTCTAGATCTTAACAAAGTTCCTGTCTCTCCCTAGCAGGTAGTTACTCCAGTGGTACTTAACTATATTCTACTTGAGAGTTCTGTGTACATTTAATTATATGTGCAATTGGCTCCTCATTTAATTATGGAAAAACATTCAGTTATTATCTGATGGCCACTGACTTTATCACCTACTATCTTCTTAGGGAAGAATCATGCTGATTTCTTTGATCTATTGCACTGATGTGATATGTAGCCCTGTCTTAGTTACTTTTCTGTTGTTGCTGGGACAAAATACCTGAAACCCAAAATTAGGGAAGGGAAGGTTTATTTCTTACAGTTTTTGGAGATTTCAGTCTATACTCAGCTGGTTAAAACACAGGGTGGTGTGGCTGATGGGCAGCTATCCATGACAGCTGCAAACAGCAAGCAAGAACAGAGCCAAAGAGGAAAGACATGCCTTTCCTCCCCGCCCCCTTACACTGTATGTCGGCTCCACCCCTGGGCAGGCGCAGCACTCACATCACCAGTCCCAGCACCAGGCAACAAACCAATCACTAACGCCAGTCTCATCCACGTCCATGATTACATGAGGCTTGCGGGGGGCATCCAAACACAAATGATAATAAGCCCTTGAAAAGATGTGTGTGTATTACTTGACTTCTGATCCAGTATTTATAGCTCATTTTCTTGCATAGTACCTTGTTCTTATGAGTCCTTAGTATATCTTTAGATATGGGCAACTTTGCCAAGTTCTGACATTATGTGGGTGTCTTCTTTCTTATGGATAAAATGTATAAGGACATCCTCTGTGAAAGAAATGACTGCTGGAAAGGATAGAAGGATGTTTTAATTCATTAAATATTGTCAAGTGTCACAATTTTCAATTTTACTGAGTCAGGCTTTGAAAACAAGCAGATTATCTTAAATAATTTGTTTAATTATATATTCTATTGGCATCTACCAAAAAATTCAAATTCCCTTATGTCTCCTCTCAACTTTCTCTATATCTCCCCAACGAATTTTCTATCTGTCTCTTAACTTTTGTAAACAGTTAATGAC
Organism: Dasyprocta punctata; assembly: GCA_004363535.1. NCBI lineage: Eukaryota > Metazoa > Chordata > Mammalia > Rodentia > Dasyproctidae > Dasyprocta > Dasyprocta punctata. The sequence goes on along the minus strand of RJWM01006951.1, from coordinate 42,206 downwards.
TTCTGATTATGTCTCAATATACCATTGCTATTTATTTATGAACTTACTCTTATTAAACTAGTTCCTTTAACTAATTTTTTGGAAGAATAATCAAGTATAAGACACACTTTACCTTAGGTGTTATACCCTTCCTATGGTTTTCTTAGCTGAGTATCACTATGATAATCTATATCCTTAGGTCTATGATTTGTAAACCAACTTTAAAACTAAAAGGCATCTGCATAGCAGGTTGTTTAGCAACTACAGGACCAAGAATTCAACCTAGGATCAGGAATATTTCCCTTCATTCTGTGAGTTTGGTTTTACAACTTTGTACATGACCGCTAAATAAAGATTTTTTTGTCATCAGTATGAAGTACTTTTTATTTTCAAACTCATCTACTCTGTATTTTCAAAACTCCTTTTGAGCTTTTGATGTCTTAAAGAAAAATGGTGAAGTGGTAATTAAAGTACATAATTTGGTAGCATTCAAACTATGAATCTGAATTTAATCTCTTCCTTGTCTTACTTTTCCCAATATCACATTGCTTCTAATTACATGATAAAATCATTAAAGCCTTTCACATTTATGACCAATTAGAAACATTTTTATTCTAGGATTTTCAAAATAAGGAAATTCTTTGAAGCTTATTTAATAAATAAAACTTTAAATTTATGCCTCAAAATGTCTTCAAGCTGGATAGAAACTGAGTTAAGGAGCCAAATATATTCCTAGAATTAAGATATAAACTGCACAAATATTTTATATAAAAATACCAGTTTTGTCTAAGATAGTGCTCAGATCCAAGAAATAGAGAGGAGCACCCTGGCTCTTTTTAATCTAAAAAACTTGTAAAAATGAATGTGTTTGTCAAGATCCTCTGAGTTAAAAGTAGTGGATTATCTTCAAGGTCGATTAGATATAGAGTTGAAATTATTAGAAGGATTCTGGGTTATTGCATATTATCAAAGGAAGGTTTAAAAACAGGAAGAGAATGAAGGACTTCTAGGACAGGGGAGCACAAACAGGAATCCTTTACCTTGCTCTTTCCCCACCCCTTTTGCTGCTTTCTACATGATAACTTCCTTTTTCTGGATTGCTCCTACATGTGTCACGAAACATGACTGACAATGTTTTCTAAGTTTAGCATCTTTGGCTGCTACCATTGCCTCCTCTTCACTCATAGTTCAGGTGTATCGAGTTAGCCTACAGTGGGCCCAGTGTCCTGCCTTGGAGCAGTCAATCCTACAGCAACAGAACATAGAATGGTGAGGTTCTTGTCTTAGTTACTTTTCACTGGTTGCTGAGCCAGAATACCTGGTACCCAAAATTAGGAAAGGAAAGGTTTATTTCTTACAATTTTCTTACAATTTTCGGGGGTTTCAGTCTGTACTTAGTTGGCTTCAAGGCAGCATGGTGTGTGTGTGTTGTGGGGGGCTGCCATTCATGGTGGCCACCAAACAGCAAGGCACGCGAACCAGAAGAGAGAGAGCAAGAGCAAGTGAGCATTTGTCCAGCCCTTACTCTGTATGTCAGCTCCACCCATGGGCGGGTGCGGCACTCACATTACCAATCCCAGTGCTACACAACAACCAACCACGAACACCAGACTCAGTCATCCAAATTACATGAGGGACACAGGATTCAACCAATACAGTTCTGTTATCAATAGTAACAACAATGACTATAATGACAATAAAGTACTACCATGTTGATTAGGAATTTCTGTAGTACAATTACAGAAAAAAAAATCCAGCCTGGCTTAAACATTAAAGAGCCTTAACTCCACTTGATTTAGCAATTTTATGGTGTCATTGAATATGTTCCTGCTCTTGTTCTTACTCTGTGCTACTCCAGGATGAGAGTTGTTAGGGCTGGCTCCTCTCCTGGCTGTGGAGTAGCTTCCCTCAAAGCAGGGGTTCAAAAGAAAGAAAGATGGCATCTACCCAGCAGTAGGGTAGAGTTGACTGGATATACAAATGGGTGATAAGCATGAAAAGATATTCAGCATCATAAGTCAAGGAAACGATCTCAAAGCCACAATGAGCTACCACTTCACAACCACTAGTGTGGCTATAATTTTTAAAGTAGACAATAGCAAATGTTGACAACAATGTAGGGAAATCAGAACCTTGTGCATTGTGAGTATCATTATAAAATTGTACAGCCACACAAGAAAACAGAGTGGCAGGGTCTCAAGTTTTTCAACTTTTTTTTCTTTTTTCTTTTTCTTTTTCTTTTCCTTTTTTTTTTTTTTTTGTACCAGGGATCAAACTCACAACCTCGCGCCTGCCAGGCAAGTGCATACACCAGTGAGCTAAATCCCCAGTTGTATTTTTTGAAACAGGGTCTCACTATGCAGTTCAGGCTGGTTTTGAACTCACTTTGTAGCCCAGGCTGGTCTCGAACTCACAACATTCCACCTGCCTCAGCCTCCTGAGTGCTGGGATTAAAGGCATGCACCACCACGCCCAGCTTAGGGTCTCAAGTTATTCAACATGGAGCTAACATATGATCCAACAATTCTTCTCCTAATTATGTACCCAAGTGAATACGTGCCAATACAATGATCAATGAAAACATATCAGTGCTTGTCAACCGATGATATTTTTTCAGTACCAGGTATATACCCAGGGCTTTCACACTAAGCTATATTCCAAGTCCTTTTTATTTATTTATTTATTTATTTATTTTTGAAACAGAGTCTCACTAAGTTGCCAATTTTCTCAGAGTAGGTTCAAGCTTATGATCTTCCTGCCTCAGGAGGACTCCCAGGGTTCTAAAATTACAGACATGTGGCACCACACCTGGCTCTGATGAATGTGTTTAAAAAAAAAAGTGATGTAGCCACATAATGAAATATTATGCTGCCATAAAAATATTATGCTGCCAAAAAAAAATGAAGTATTGACATGTGCTACCACATGGACAAACCTTGAAAACATTATGTTAAGTAAAAGAGGTCAATCACAAGAATTGACATATTATGTAATTTTGTTTCTGTGAATTGTTCAAAATAGACAAATTCATAGATACAGAAAGTAGATTTGTGGTTGTACAGGGCTGGCAGAGCAATAAAAATAGCAGAAGGTAGAAAGAGTGATTACCAATGGGTACAAAGTTGTCTATAGGGTGTTGAAAATGTAGAATTGGAAATAACGTCAAATTCCTAGGTGCTGTACAAGTGTGAACTGGTAACATCTTTCCAAAAGGCCATGTGGTCAACCTGGAAAAGAATCTTGCCTTAGTACCAGTAACTCAAACTCTTAAAAGTTTACTCTAGTGAAATAATAAGAAACTGCCTCAAATATTTGTGTCCAACAATGTCTCTCTGACAGTTTTTTTAGTCAAATGTGGAGAGTATAGAATTTATGGAACATGGAAAAGTGATTGAACATAGTGATCTCTAATTTGATGTATGCATTAATAAATGTTTCAAAAGACTAATCATATAGAAATGCATGGTAGTATGTTATTTTATGTTAGTAACAATTGGGTCGCAAAAGATTGCAGTGCATGTGATCCAGTATATGATCATCTGTAAAAATGACCAGAGAAGTTGTAGTTGTAAAATTCTTTTCAATTGCTTGCTTATTCTATTTTATATATTTGTTTTATAATTTAAAAACGGAATGGTGATATGTAGTTTTACAGTCACTAGAACCTTAAACTAATGTTATTTGGGTGAATGATGAAGTTGGCTGTTCAAAAACCACGAAGGGATTGCCAATAATCTCTTGATGGCAGGAGTCTCTCTTGCACAATCTTGGAGCAGGGCTTCTCCATGGCTGCACTATTTACAGTTGGGGTTCAGTAGCTTTTTTGTAGCAGGAGTGCTCAGCCTGTGAGAATGATTCCATTCACAGCAGCACCCTTATCGGCATCTCTGGCTTCGACGGGACAGTACAAATAATGTCTTCAGATATTGCCAGATATCCCCTGGGAGGCCAGATGTCTCTGGTTTATAATTATTACGCTATATGAATTATCATACAAAGGAAGAAAATTTTGAATTTTTTTCAAAGTAGAATATCTATCATGGCTATTGTTTCTCATGTCCATCCTTGTTTTGAATCTGGGGTAAACATTGTTTCATCAGGAAACAAAGCTAAAAGTTGACATACTAAATTATTTCTTGATGCTTATTTTAATTTTTATATCACTTGTGTGAATCATTTTAACGTTTTAATGTTCACAGCATTGATTGTCTATGTCGTTTCTGTTCATAATGCGGCTTCTTCCATGCTTTGTACAGCTCGCTCGGCCACCACAGGGGGCTGTGACAGTGATGGTTTGCACATTCTCAGAGGTGACAGCCTCTCTTCCACACCTGTTGCTACTGTGTGTGGGGACGAGACCTTGGATACCATCGGGGTGGTTAGTCCAGTGCTGCTTAACTTCTTCTCCAATTCGCACATCACAGACTTTGGATTCAAGATTTCCTATCAGATAACCTGTGAGTAGCTATAGTGACACATTTTGGAGTTTTCTTTCCTTTTCTTTTCTTTTCCTTGAGTAACTTGTGCAATAAGTTTTCATTGTGATTCAGTAATCACCAACTTGAAGATTCAGAGACTTTAAGGAAGTTAAATATATGATATAAAAATATTTAGCCATTTTTTTCTTAAAAAGAGACAAATCAAATGGGGGATTGAGATTTATTTTGTGATTTAAGTTAAAATGAAAATTCTTCCTGTCTTACCTTTCATTCATTATATAAAGATGACTTTAGGCTTGAATTATTCTGAATTGTCCAGATATCTGTTTTATTCCCCAAGTCACTTTGTTAGTATGAAAAATAATACTTTGTCAATTTAGAAGAAGCATAAGAAAATATCTATATGGATCTTCTGATAGAAAAGAATTTTTTTAATGACATGCAAAATGCATAAGCCCTAAAGACAAAGAAAAAGGTTGAAACATTCAACTATTCTATAATTTACAATTTTTTTCTAACAAAGGCAAATGCTGGGTAAAGGCTTTGTAACTATGAAGAAAATCATGAGATTATATTTCCCTATCTTGAATCGTCTTTTCCTCTTTGGTTTGGTTAATCTGCTGACAGTGTTTTCCTGATAGCTTCTCCACTTCAGTGAATCAGACGTATAGTTGTAAAATCTTTCCCCTTATTTTGTTTTGTTTATCCAAACCCATTGCTAGTGGTCAAAAGGTAATTAGTTTCCCTTCAAATAAATTTCTTTTTCTATCCACAAGGAAGACTACAAATGTCTATGTACTTGTGAAAAGGGCCTTCATAATTTGTTCACATTAGCGGCTTTCTGAATCCTAAACACTATCATTTGTAAAGTATGATTTGGTGTTGTAGGCCTGTTGGCACCACTGAAATAAGCTAAACAATGAACATTTCCTCACTCTTGTCTTGTTGAACAAAAGGGAGAACACATTTGTTTTCTTCATTTGGAACAGCCACTACTTTGGAGAATTAAACTGCTGCTTTATATTCTTCTGCTCTTTAATCTCTCCTTTTCCTAAATACACTATGCAAGTTTCCTTATATCTGGTATGTAAGACTCACTTAAAGAGCGTGTCGATCCTGACTCCAAATCTTGACAGTGTATGAAGATGGAAGTTACTGAGGCATTGAATAACTTTGAGAGAACAAATAATTGTGTATTGAATGAAATAGAGTAATTGCTGCCCAACATAGACATTTAATTCAAAACAGATGTACCCAGAGGTCTGAGCACATGAATATTTACAGGCATAATGAGAGGTTCTTTCCCTACAAATGAGCTCAACTGAGGCAAAAAGAATAAATAAAGAAAGAACCATACGTGGCAGCCACAAATGGTTTCTCAGGTCTAAGAGGTGCAGGTGGAGAGTGTCCCTTGACAGCAGAAATATCAGGTGCACTAGCATCATTGTAATTATAGAATCATAAAGTAAACATAGACCTTCCTGTGAAAGTACAGCATCTGCTGTTAGCTGGTGCAGTCTGATCTTTCTTATACATAGGCTGAAGCAAAACTACTGTAGTCATTTTATATTGTGCATCGAGGAGCTGTATTATTTTTTCATGGTTCTTGTTTTATTAACTGGTGGGTCTAACTAAAGACTGTACTGCTAACTGTGGAGTCAGAGTGGGGAGAGGCCTACCTTTCTTATGCTTTTGGAAGATAAATTATACAAATTTGGGGTTAGTATAGTTTTTTGTTTGTTTTTATCAATCTCACAACTAAATATTTTAAATACAGGGATTTAAGAACTATGCATCTAATCCATAATGGAACAAACTGTGAAAGTTCTGAAACTGATTTTTAGTACTTCATCTTAGAATATTCTATTCTTAATTGAAGATACGTGAGCCTATAGTTTTAAAGATTTCTGGGCTAGAGTTTTTCCTAGATCGCTACGATCTTCTGGACCATGCCTAAACTTCCTATGCTGTCATCTTCCTATTAGTCTGTCGGTTGTGGGATGGGCAGTTACACCACACACATGAAATGTTCTTTTTCCTTATTTTCACTCTATAAATTTCACAGATACTTACTCCTTTCTGAAATGTACCTTAAGATATTCTTCCTAGTTTTTACTCCTTTACTGTCTCCTTTTTCCCAATGGAAAAATCAAAATCATTTAAAGACACAATGAAGATTTAAGCTACTTTAAGCAAAATACTTGTTATCTCTCTTGGGGAAAATGCACAATAATATAAAATATTTCAGCATTATTATTCTATATTGTGGATAACAACTGTTCTCTGCACCTTCCTTTGCAGCCTGTGGTGGTACCTACAACTCGTCCACTGGAAACATCCAGAGTCCTTCCTACCCACATAGCAACTACCCGAACAGTATCTACTGTCTGTATAACATCTTCGTTAGAAGTGACAGAGTGGTTCTACTCGAGTATGTGAGACAAATTTGCTTTCTCAAGAAAAAAAAAAATAAAAAGCTTTCAGCTTTATTCACAGGAATACTATTCCTTTACTCACAGAGAGCTTTGATTCTTTCCTTCAGTAAGCTAGAAGGCAAGTTAGAGGAAGAGAGGATTCCTGCATGACAGGAAAATCTGGGGAATTCTCTCCCCCCCCCCCGCCATGCAAGCCAAAGATAATTAAAGGAAAGACATGCTTCCCACTCATTAAAAACAGTTGTTACGACTCTTCAGCAGTGAAGAGGGTCTTTGTGTAACGGGTTATCAGGCTCCAAGCCCTTCTTGAAATCAGCGAGGGTAGGAAGGGCTAAGGGAAAGCAGTTACCATTTGTTGGGCATTTATTATACATTGGAAACTGATTAACACCTTATTTTTTTGTCTTCTATTATTCTTAAACAACCCTGTGAGATGTATTTGTATCTCACATTTTTACCGATGAGAAAAATGAGGCTCAGGGAGGGTCACATAACTTTCTAAAGTAATACTTAAATGACAAGTCAAAATTTGAATCTAGGCCAGATGGCCTCCAAAAACCCTGTACCCTGTCCTTAGTATTCCCCCCTGCTGCCTCTCAAAGATAAATTCTCTGCTAAGAATTGGTTTTTCAGCCTGACATCAGAATACCTGTGAACTGGTTCTGTAAGAGATACATTGCCTCATTGGTAAATTCCCCTTCTCATTCTGTGGGATCTCAAGCAGATGGATGAGGGGCTGAAGCTCCCTGTTCTCCGGGGTATAGAAGTCAAGACTGCCTTTACGTAAAAGGGCACATTTCTAACCCTTGTGTCTCAGTGACACACAGTACCTGGAAAGGAATTTGGAGAGAGATGTAAATTTCTTGTTACAGCAATCACATAAGACCCAGAAGAGTTTTGTTCATTCTTTTCTTCCACTAGTTTTATATGTTTGTATCTTTTATAACAACATGTTCTCTCATATTTCTGCTTTTAAAATGATCATAATAGTAACTTCATTTTATTCAGCATCTACTGTGTGCCAGATACCATAATTTGGTTTTCGCGTATTGTTGCACTTAGTTTTGCTATGAATTGCATTCTAAAGGAGAAAAATGAAACTGTCAGCACAAGAATGAAGCAATATTTCTAAACCGAGTGTTTCTTCCTCTCTTTTATCCCAACATTCATCTCCCAAGTAACGAACAGGATAATAGTACCACTTCATCTCACGAAATAACAAGGGAAGAACAAGTGCCACATTTTGGTGTGATAAATTAGGTCAGCTTGTCAGAAAATGATCTCAAATGAACTTTAACACATGTTAGACTGTCAATCTGTTGATGAGTTGGACTGTATATTACTCATCTTTACATGCTCGGCTCCTGCCGAAGTTTTTGGCATATTGTATGTAGTTAGGCTACACTTTCGAACTCATCTCAAGTGGTGTCTCACATATATTTCATACCAAGTAAAGCTCAGATGCTCTGTTTTCAGTTTTTGCATTATGTTTTTTTTGTTTTTTGCTTACAAGAACTAAGAATTTAATAGGCATTCAAAGGAGAATATCAGTCCTAATATGATACACTTCACAGGTTCGATGATTTTGATGTGGTTCCCTCCACCCAGTGCTCCAATGACTTCTTGGCAGTTTATGATGGTTCTAACATCAGTGATCCCCTTCTTGGCAAATTCTGTGGTTCTAAGCTTCCGCCAGTTATGAAGAGCAGCAACAATAGCATGCTTCTAGTGTTCAAGACAGATCCTCTTCTAACAGCAAAAGGCTGGATGGCAGCTTTCCGGCAGACATTAGGTAAGAATTTGGATCATGAAATTTTTCTCGTGACTGTTACCCTTCTGCTTCATTTAATTTTTTTCCCACTTGACCAAAGTTTCATTTCATTTGAGCCTAGAAGCATATGTTGCATAAAGTCTTGGTTTTAAAAATTATGTATGATTCATTTTGGTTAAAGAAAATCATCTAACACACATATGTCTTCAGTATACAAAGACAAGAGCAAGGTGGTTGATGTTTGGGCTCAACCACTCACCGATGTGACCTGAGCCTCACTTCATGCCAACAGAAAGGGTAGAAATGGAACCTAAAGTCAGGTAAGGACCAGGCTAATATGAAGGCCCCGTGAACTATGTGAAATTTATCCTTAAAGTGATGAAGAGTCTTGGAGAATTTAAAATGAAGACCTCATGGCCAGACTGGGCTATAAAAACCTAGGGCTAAAAGACCCCATAAGCCAAGAAAGAAGAAGCTTTAAAAAAAGAAAGAAAGAAAGAAAGAAAGAAAGAAAGAAAGAAAGAAAGAAGCTTATTAAAGATGAAAAATGCTCAAGGCTCAAAGTAACAAAAGAGAAAATGGAGGTAGAGGAGAAAGTGAAAACCTCAGTTATTTAGAAGGTAGGATACATTGGAAGTATAACCTTTGAACCTTGATGGTTTATTACATAAGAATATAAGTGGAGGATGAGGTAACTTGTTAGCCGGTGGAAACTTAGTCTAAGATATGGTATAGTTAATACAAATGAGAAATATTATAGTTTCTGATGTTTCGAGCTGGAGGGCGAGTTCAATATTGAAGTGGAGATAGCTACGAGAAAGTTGAAGTTTCAGAAGCAGTTTGGGCAAGAATGAGTAGTGGCAAATAAAGCTAGTAGTGAGTCTAAATTGAAAATAACACCCTAGTTTATTCCTACTGCATGGGAGAGATAATTATCTATATAAAATTAGCTCAAGTTCAAATCATTTAAAATAAAAGATAATCAGTTCTCTGCTTAATTATACTAATGGCATCAATGGCATAATTTATATTTTACTCCAGAGGATGTTTCGATTCTTCCATTTGAATACTGATGTAATTAATGTTCTAAAACTCAATGCCTCCTCAAACAAATCTCACACTCTGTGAAGATTTGGAAAGACTCAAGCACTTTTCGGCAATAATAATTCTGACTTGCTTTTCTAACTCTTTTTCTCTGTACCCCATAGTGTGAATAATTTTGATCTTCCTGAGACAAAAGCAGAGTTTAGCTGAGACTTCTTTACATTTGACGTGTTATCTTTTGTGTATTTCTTGAAGAAGTAATTAGACATGTGTGTTTCAAAGGCTCCTGATAAACTTCAGACAGGTTAACAATGGTATCAGAAAATCACTTCACCACCTACCCTTCTTAGCTCAACAATAACTTGAAAGGAAGTCTTAAGGACAGAGAGAGAGTGTGTAGCCTAAATAAAATGGTGTAGTTAATATGAAACACAGAAGGCTATTTTGAAAGGAAAATTAATTTTTCTTTGGAAATTTTTTTGCATGAAAAAACTCATACTTTCTTGCCTTTAGCACAGACTTTTGGATCAAATGATATGCTTGTGTTTGTTCTGCTACCTCCTTTCAAGTTTCCTTGACCCTAAACTGTGCTCACATGACCATTGGAATAGTTGTCTTGAAACTCTCCGCTACACTGCTCTGTGTATGAAGCTGTTCAAGTTAGCCAGGGTTTCTGAGTCTTATTAAATTACCATGGCTTCCTGAGTTACAAAGGGGACATTTCTACACTTATTGTGATTTTACTGAACTGAAGAAACACAGAAGGAAAAATTGTACACTGTCAGGGGCATTGTCCCTGCATGAGTCACTGAACACTTACAGTAAATTACTGTTTTTCTCTGGTCTCAGTAGAGAAAAGGTTCAAGTGGAGAGTGTAGAAATAGAGTTTCATTGCTTGCCAGCCTTGTGCTAGCACTGTGCTTCATGAGGAGAACTTTTGCCTCTTTATCTTCTGTAAAAGTGCAATTAGTCACTTGGAAAGATTTAAATAACTTTATTTGATTTTTCATAAGCTTTTACTGAAAACCTACATGTTGCAATTTATATTGAGTTTTATGAAGTTTTCAAGCCCACGCATGTAAGTTTGTTGATTATTCTAAATAACTTTCAAATTTGTTTTGTTGTCCTTGTTTGTGGTGAGGAAAAGAGAAACAACAAAAGTAGCTTTAATTCTAGGGATTTTGGAAATCTCTTGGTTATAGATCTGGATTTTTATAAACCTAGAGTTGCCTAGTAGGATATACCACTATCTCTGTCTCATACTTTGAAACCTGCCCTGTCTTTCCTATATGGAAAGGAAAAGTGAATTTGTGGAACAGACAGTGAATTTTCATTTCTAAGGTTTAAGTCTGCCTAGAAAACATTTTCACTGAGTAACAATTAATGTGAACAGAAGGCCTTAGTGGTCTGACATTTTTGTTTAGTTTTGTGTTAACCAAATTCCTAAATAGAGTTTTTCAACTCTTCTGCTTAGATTATACACTTGACAATAATTTATGTACATCTGCATTAATTTTTTCAGAATTTGATAGATTCTGTTTTACATAATTATGTGATTATTTCACATAGCTAGATAAATTCTCCTTATTCATTTGTTACTTTTGTATTGCTAGTGGGTCTTAGAGTATTGGGGAAAAATACCCTTACTTGCTAATCACTAAATATGTAGTGAAGTTGGGTCTCTTCGTTATGAGATTTCTGCTATTTGAGCCCAAGTGTGGGACAGAAGTTGAGGGGAAAGCTAAACAAACAATACTCAAGAGTTAATATCTAACCATAAGGTAAATTTGCCTTCTTGTGTTTCCCCTGCACTTCAGCACTACATAGATAATTCGTCCTGAATGACTGACACCCAGCACACTGATCATACTGAGCTTCAGGGCTATCTGAAACTCTAAAATTTTCTCCAAGCAGTTCATAGCTGTTATTAGATTGCCGGTGGTCCTGTGATCCCATAAAGTTTAAAAAGCCCTTATTTCTGTAGATTTGCCTGAAGCAGCCTGCTGTACAAGGCAGAAGCAAAGTTTAGAAGAATTCCTGATTCTAGTAACTTCTAGTTTAGCTTTAGCCTTTTCTTTACCAGCAGGCTCTACAGTAGCTGTGGCTCTACTTATGTGCCACAGATGAAACACTTCACATTTGCAAATGTGTTTTTAAGCATCACAGCCTCAATTCCTTGTTACTAGATTGGTCTCCTGCCAGAGTGTCGCTCAGTTAGTCCTTTCATGATGTGCATTGCTGTGTAGTGTCATTGTCGTTCCATTTTCTCTAAAATACTGTATCCTGTAGCACTTCAGCAAAATTTTGGTGTCCAAAATTGCATTTAGCCCAGATATATTTTTAAGCATTTAAGTCAGTGAGCTGCCCGGGAGAGAGTGAGGAGTGCCCCCTGCAGGAATTCACAATCCTGGAAGGACCGGGACCTACCCCAGGAGAAGACACCAGTATCAGGGATGTGTGACATCAATGGCCAAGCCTTAACCCAAAGCCCTCAGGTCCTGTTACCCACAGTCTACATGCTGAGGATGAGGGTGTCTATCTGCTTTACACCACTCAGGGCATTTGTCACACTGAGAATGAGTCAAGTAGCATTAAAGTCAAACTTACAACCTTTGCTGTGAAACAAAAGCAAAAATATCAAAGCACAGGTCTAACAGAGACAGAATTACAGCCAGTTGGGAAGACATGTAGACCAGGCTTTGAATGGTTGTGATCTAGCTCATTGATTATATCACTATGTGGTGATATGACTTTTTAAAAAGTCCTGTAAGATTTTTGAGCTCATTTTATATCCACTAACACAGATTCATTTGAAATATTACCACTATCTTTTAAGAATCTGATAAGGATGAAATAGATAATTCCAGTAAAGTACGTTAGCTATCAAGAAGGAAGATTATTTATTGGAAAGTAATAATAAAGTCCCAAATGTTTTATAAGCCTCTAAGTCACCCCCCACCCAAAGGCAGAGGGTCACTGAGGGGTGGTGGTTGCAGGGACTGTCAATCATTCATTCTCCTCAAGAGCATTTCAGGCTACAGTGATTTCTTTTTCTTTCTCACTTTACACTTTGCCCTGATACCTAATCATTAAGTCCTAAAGTACATTTTAAAACTTAGATCTAAAATCAAAAGATAAATTCTAAGTAAATAGTAAAGCCCTACAGATGCACAGCACATAGTTCTTACTCCATCAATATTGCCTTATGAGTCAATTAAAAAAATGGATTAAGTATGCCTACTTCAAAATTATATTATAAGGTATATTGTATATTTTATAACAGTTATATTTATATAGTATAGTATAGTATAGTATAGTATAGTATATCCAGGTTCAACTTATTCTCAAAATTCGATCGCAGTTCATACAGTAGAGCTTTTACATAGGGAAGGAAATTGGTAACTTTCATCCAGTCCAGGAGTACTGGATCAGACTCAATACTTGGGTCACATGTGTTTTTAATTTTTGGATTGTTCCCTGTCACTTTAACTTTGGAAGATACCTCTCAAACATAATCAAGGAAGAAAGTTGGAGCGGTGGGTGTAAATTGAGGGTTCACTTATGAAGATACAGTATAAGAAAAGGAAAGGAAGAGAGAAAGTTAGAGTATGTGGCCACAAAGTTGGAAAATACGGTCACAGCAATGCAAAAATAATCTAACATGCCATTTTAGACCAACTTCCAGTTAAATTTAAATTTCACAGTTTTAATGTTAAGTTTAAACTTTGAGAGGAACTCTGAAATTCTGTAGCTAAACCAGAAAAAATAAATTTTAGAACATTCAACAACATAAAACAAAATGTATGTCTGTAGACACCTCTTAGCAGCCCACTATGAACTGCAAAACCCATGACTTTTGGAAGCACAAGTGCAATAAAATAGCTGAATTATCACTTGAATAATTTGATAAGTCACTGCTCACATAACTCTCAGGTTAGCATTAATAAGAGTACCAGTCAAAAGCAATGAGGGAATGTTATTTGTCTGCTTTCCTAATGCTATTTGCTTTCTCTTATGTAGTCTGACAATGAGATGAACTGAAACTGTAAACCCATTTAAAGAAAACTAGACTAAGCTTATTTCCGCCCTTTTATAGCCTTGTAACTTTCACTGTTGATTAGACTTCCCTTGGGCCGATGATGTCAAAGAGAAGGTTATCTGCAGGTTACTCTTTGTGGATTTGATTGAAAAGGTTTTTTTGCTTAGTTTAAAATGTGGGAATGGGATAAAGAAACCAATAAACACTTAGTTTACCAAAACCTTACAAAAGGAAGTAGACTGGAGTTAAATTTCAAATCAGCAAAAAGAAAGAAAAGGTTTTTAATAAACATACTGTAATATCAGATTCTATGTCCCCTAGAAAGGCCAGATTGCTGCCCTAGGTCTGGAAAGGTCGGGCTGTCCTTGGGAAAATAAGCCAGATGGTATTGTGGAGACCAAGCTAAGTGATAAAATTGAGTTACTGGCAAAATATAAGATAACACTTTGAAAAACACTCTAGTGAACAGGAGCTGAGAAGCAGTTATTCTGCAGGTCCTAAGCCTCACCAGCTCTTCTCAAAATGCAATCTAGTTTTGTCTTGAAAAGCTGGGTGTTTGGGGGTTAAGGTTTTTGTAACCGTAGGTTTCCTGAAATCATGTTTTTTACTCAGACTAGCTTGGCATTGATGTAGTATTCCCAGAAACATGAAAGTGTAATACATTCAGTCAGCAATAAAAACCTTAGAACACTCTTTCGTTATAAAGGAATTGTTCAGAAATAAAACAAGATTAGCATTATGGAACTCTATTCTTCTCTTTGTTCTACATGAAGTCTGTTCATTTTGTGTAGTAGCTTTATATTCTGCTCACTCTCAAAGACTTGTCACCAAATCCCAGAACACAGTAATAATGAATACCTGCCACCAACTGTCTACTCCCTGCCAGATGTAGCATCAGCATCTACCCTTACAACTACCTCATGAGGCAGAAATTGACCATTTTACACAGGAAGAAATAAAAATTTAAGATAAGAAGCAGTTTGTTTGTGGTCAAAGGATTTGGAAAGGATTTTAAAAAGATATGTCTTGAACTAGGTTTGACTGTCTCCCACACTCACACCTTGCCTTATCAGCCAACATTGTCTTCAGAGAAATTGATGACATATGCAGGGATGAGGCAAGATCATGGGAATGCATTCCTGAAACATGAGTTACAGCTTTTCTTTCCCTTCAGAGGAGAGCTGCTTCTCTCCAAGTTCATCATCTTACTTGGCTGCTTTGTAATCACAGCACAACAATTTAAACTGAATCCTTATGGTATAGTTAATAACTATTACTATAGCATTCAGTATGTTTCCTCCTTTCAGTAAAAAAAAAAAAAAAAAAAAAAAAAAAAAAAAAAAAAAAAAAAAAAAAAAAAAAAAAAAAAAAAAAAAAAAAAAAAAAAAAAAAAAAAAAAAAAAAAGGACAAATACTCTGGGAAGCTGAAGTAGGAGGACTGTGATTGTGAGTTCAAACCCATCTTGGGCAATTTAGCACCTTAGTGAGAAGTAAGATCTTGTCTCAAAATAAAAAGCAAAAAGGCCGGGAATGTAGCTCATTATGAAAGGCCTGCGTTCAATGCCCACCACAGCCAAAAAAAAAAAAAAACAAAGAAACTAAAACAAAACCGTAAATGATACTGTTTATTACAGAATAATTATATATTTATAGTACATGCTCTATTTATAATATGAACAGTATGTAACCTTTTGCTATTGTGCATTCACATATTTGCACATGTGGTATATTTGATTATTAAACACTTAAATAGTAAGTTTATGCATATATAGATTCATAATTTATATATTCTAGCATTATAAATATATATTTATAAATAGAATAAATATATGGTGCACACATACATGCATATAAATGCAGTAAAAGCCTATTGTTGTCAAGGTGTTGTTGACTTAGGAATGACACATCTGTCTTGCTGGCTTTTCATGGCATAGTGGTAAAGAGCTAGTGCAACTATGGGGAGTATAATTGGATTGGAATGTAAGGGTGATGAGCCTCTGCATAGCAAAAAAATCTGAAGCTCCAAATTATCACCTCCAACATAGCACAATCCCTTATCATGAGTTTATAACATAATGAAGCAACTTATTCAAATGGTATGATCCTGATTGGTATACCAGTAGTGCAGTCCCATTTGCAAATTGGGGAACTGAGTCACAAAGAAATCAAATGACTTTCAGGGTCATTTAGCAATTCTTTAGATGTGAGAATATAATTCCGATCCCTATTAAGTAGTACTGCCACCAGAATAATAACAATTTAAATATCAATAACACAATGTGCAAACACATTAATAGCAATGATAATTCGATTTCCTTGTTTAAAAATATTGGATTCTTAGGCTGATTTTTTAAATTTCACCTCTTTTATATTTAAAAATATAAAATATGAGACTACTAAGACATGACTATTGTCAAAAATGCATTGTTAAAATGTTGAGCAACTTGATTTTGCAATTGTCAATATTAAGCAAAGTCAGATTTCTTTTAAGTGGTGTTACTGCATGTTAGTGTCATATAAATTTTATAAATTAATGAAATCTAATACTCAGGATTAAAATTCCTTAAATAACAGACTTAAGATCTTTTATTGTCAGAAATTTTTAGCTAAAGAAGTTCTTCCTATTATAAAGCTACCCCCTTGGACAGTGTTTCAAATTTTTTGATGAAACTTTTGTTGTTATTCCACTGAATCCCTACCTAATGAATTGACTGTGCCATTAAGGCCAAATTTATTAACTTTCAAAGTAGGCTAATATGTAGACACCAAAAAGCCACTTTGTTTAGCCAGACATTGTGTCACAAGCCTATAACCCCAGCAGAGGGATTGCTGTGAGTTCAAAGTCAGCCTGGACTACATAGCAAGACCCTGTCTCAAAACAAAACAAAACAAAACAAAGCAAAACAAAATAAAACACAGCATTTTGTTTACATGTATCTTTCTATCTATCTATCTATCTATCTATCTATCTATCTACCTATCTCTATATATAAATGTATTATGGTCAAAAACTACTATAATTATTCAGATTCTTAAAAATTTATTATAGTAAAAAGCACATCACCAACAATCTCCCTCAAAATACCCTTGATTACAATAATTTATCCCGTGGTTTTTTGCCATTTTCTGAAGCAGTTCTGGAAGTTCTTTTTTGTGAGTGTCTTTAGTAGCACTGTCGTGGCTACCTTGATGTTCTGAACCCCTTTAAAAGCTTTATTTTTCATGGCCATCTTGATTTTGGGAAAGATGCGAAGTTGCACAATGCCAGATCCAGCGAATCAGTAGGTGAGGGGTGATGCTTTTGCCAGCCTGCCTTTCCACTCAGTGGCAGTCAGTAACAGCATTCACTCTGTTCCTTTTATCACACCTTGTATGTTTATGTATGCATGCATATGCACACATACATACATGTACACACATATGTGTGCTTAGAATATAGCAACTTTATAAGGCAGAAGTAGAATCCAGTACAAGGATTCCCCTTATAAATGCAGACTAGAAAACAAAGATTCACCTATAAAGAACTATATTTCTTATTTATTCCTTCACTGTTTATTAAAAAAATATTCAACAGCAATGACTCTTTCTTTGAGGATGTACAGGTGAATACGTCAAGGTCCAAATCCTTAATAAGCTCACTCAAGAAGAGATATCATAAGTAATATAAATTCAATTAAAAAAGAAAAGACCTTTAATAGAATTGTGTGCCAGGCACAAGAAGCCCATAGATAATGTGAGTCCTGATTTCACTGAATTATAGCGTCATGGTAATTTGGAGCATCAGCCCATTGAATTGCTTTTGGCACTTTGGTAAAAAAAAAAAAAAAGGTGAAAATATTTGTCTGGGTCTGTTTCTGGGTTCTCTATTTGGTTTCACTGATCTATAGACGTTAACTCTCCACCACCATCACGGTGTCTTGATTGCCATAGCTGTAGAATGAGCCTTACTCTCAGGTAGAGTGATTCTCTCACATTATTTTTTGTTATCAAGATTGATTTAGTTATTTGAAGTCCTGTACTATTCAACATACATTTTAAAATAACTATTTCATGCTGTGGTTTTGACAGGCATCACATTAAACTCG
Organism: Dasyprocta punctata; assembly: GCA_004363535.1. NCBI lineage: Eukaryota > Metazoa > Chordata > Mammalia > Rodentia > Dasyproctidae > Dasyprocta > Dasyprocta punctata. The sequence goes on along the minus strand of RJWM01006951.1, from coordinate 24,414 downwards.
TGCATCAATTTGGAGAGAATAAAAAAATTTACTATGCTGAGCTTTCCAATCCATGGACACATATGTCTGTCAATTTGTTTTCATCATTTTGTAATTTTCAGTACATTTATCCTCTATAAGTTTCCTTAAACATATACCTAAGTATTTGACTCTAGCTGGTATGTTGATTTCAGTTTTGGTATCCACATGTTCATTGTATTGTTATTGATTTTTGTATATTGTCGTACATCCTGAAGTCTTACAGAACTCATTCCTTACTTCTAAGACTATTTCTATAGATCCCTTGGAATTTTCTACAGGGATAATTCATCTGCAGATAATGGCAGCGTTATTTCTTCCTTTCCAATTATTTCTTTCTTCCTTTATATTGTTTTTTTTTTCTTGACTGTTACTTGCAGGAATTCTAATACTATGCTGACTCACAATGGTAAGAAAGAAATATCTTTACTTTGTTCCTAATCCTAGGGGAGTCTTTATTCTTTCATCATTAAGTATAATTTTAGCTGTAAGCTTTTATAGATGCACTTACCAAATAGAGAAATTTTCCATCTATTTCTAAATTGCTGAAGGATTTTATCATGAATGTGTGTTGGATTTGTTAAATCCTTTTTGCATGGATTGACATGCTTCAGTCTGGAAACAATAGACTACTTTTTGCTTAATCTTTTTTTTAATCATTGGGCTTTTTTTTAATTTTCAAAAATAGAATGATTGTTATTAAATTCCATTGCACTAATTGCACACCTAGGATGTTTTCAATGATATGTAAATAGCACAAAATAAAAGAAAAGAATAAAACTGCATAAGAATAAGCTTATGCACATGCTCCTTGACCTGCAGTGAGTTTGCATCCCAGCTCAGCGAGCTGGTGTCCTGCAGTGTGGCTTATCAGTTGTTCACCCTGGTGGCAGTGTGGATGACTGGGAGGTGAGCCAGCATCAGGAGAGAGGAGGGTATAGCATAAATCAGTGGTCCAGGAAAAATTTCCAAGTATGGATACTACTGAAAGCAGATCGTTTTCACACCATTGTAAAGTCTGAAAGCCGGGACCTGGACCACCGTAAATCAGGCGCCTGTACTGTCTGTCATTCATTTTTCTCTCCAGTGTCATAGTGATTAGCTGCTGAAATTAACTTTTTTTGGTAACTTACCTTTCTTTTAATATTTGAATGGTGTGTTTCCCAAATATTACCAGCCTAAATACACATTCTAAGTTAAATTAGGTTGGGTTTCAAATTAGGGTATCTAAAGTGGGTCAAATTTAGTGAAGTTACTAAACACAAACAAAACAAAAGAGTAACACCCAGTATTAAAAACATCATTAAAAAATTTTTTCTTGTAGTACGTATTTTTCCAAAAATATTGCACATATTTGGGGCTACATAGATTAATAAATTCTACCTTTGGAGAAAAAGACAAAACAGGTTCATTATTAAAACTAGTTGAATTTTTAAAATGAATTCACTGCTTTGGAGCAACTGGATGTTGCAGCGTTGAAAGTCACAGTAAGGTTTATTGAAAACAAGGATTATGAAGCTCTATCCCTGCACTATCCCTGCATCCCTGAAAGGTTAAAATGAAGCACCATGGTGTGCTCCCATTTCCCTAAGGCCCCAGCTTTTGATTTTTGCATTATGCTTCCTGGGTCTTTCTGCTGCCTCCCCAGCTGTAACCTGAAGTCAAAGGTGTCACTATCTATCAATAGGTTCAGCTAGCCATCAGTCACCTAAATAGTGGTGATCTGGAAACATCCGGAGATGTTATCCAAAAAAACTTAGTAAAATATCAGCCACATGCAGTGACAGCCACAAAAATGTCAATTCTCAAAATAACTTCACTAAAGCTTTCAGGATGTTTCCTTTTAGGTAATACTTCTTCTGCCTTTATCAGATTAAGACTGACTTGAGCTTCACTCTGAAGTTTAATCACTGAAAAGAAATAATTTAGGATTCAGATACTGATTTTTAATTAAGTAGATCTGGGCCCAGATCTCACTACTTACCGTGGGTTTATATTTCTAGTAGTTCTCTAGCCAAAACATTTTCTTTCTCTAAAGAAAAAGCTCTTTTGAGTGAAATGTTTCCAAGTTTGAGAATAAGGTTAGAGTGACATTTGTTTTGGGGCATAGGGTGCATCACAAGGGAGAGCCTCTGTCACTGCCTGCCTGATGAAGCAGGTGCTGATGGGTGAGCCTTGTATGAATGGTAGAAAACTGGGGAGGAAGAGAGAAGATGATGGATTTATATTGCTCAACATATCAAGGTTAAAATGTATTATACCATTAAGAAGGGCAGTTTCAAAATATCAATACATATATATGACACACACACATATACATATACATACACACACATATATATATATATACATATATATGTACACTTTATATAGGGAATCATTTGCATAGTCACAGTTTTCCTTTTTTTCCCCTTATATCCTACTACCATTAAAACATCAAAATACTCAAGGCCGGCCTGAGCTACATAGTGCAACCCTGCCTCAAAAAACCAGGGCTGGGGAGTTTGGCTCAGTGGCTTAAGCGCCTGCCCTGGCAGGCACAAGGTTGTGAGTTTAATCCCCAGTGCCGCAAAAAAAAAAAAAAAAAAAAAAAAAAAAAAAAAAAAAAAAAAAAAAAAAAAAAAAAAAAAAAAAAAAAATCAAAATAGTGATGTGGCAGTAGCACTTTTTTGGTAGCATACTTTTCTTAATATTGATCTTTGTATTTCTGCAATGTACACACTTCCACTTTCATTTTGTCATTGGAGGATCAAAAGCACAGACCAGTTATACTATGTTTAAACACTAAATTGAACAAATTAGGGGGACTACATCTGTTTGCTCAAATAACATTTTTTCTTCAGTTATTTGACTATTTTGGCAGGCTTTCCCAAAGTTCATGTTAGTTCTTCATCTTTTTTATTCTGCACATATATGAATATGAATTGAGCCATGTGTTCTATTCTAGTTTAGTAACTTAGACTAAATATTTGTGTGTGTGCTTTCACTTACTATTGCCAAAATAATGCTGTGCACAAACTATTCCAAAAGTCACTGGCAACACTGAATATTTGCTGTTCATTGGCTTTAAGGTCAGAGTGGAGGAATGTTGCCATTGTTCATGGTGCATATTTCCTGTCAAGATCCAAGTGCAACATCTTAGCGCCCCCTAATGTTGAAAGCCATCCTTTGTTGCTAGATAAATACTTTGCCTGGTAGGCTCAGGGCCTTGGAATTTCATTTTGGAATCAGTAATGTCCTAGATATGTGTGGAGTGCGAGCTTTTGGGGCATTACTTTGAGCACCAACTTAATCCCTATTTCTACTACGTCTGTTTTAAGTTTAATTTTTCCTGTTTCTTTAAACAATCAATAATTTTTTCTTCTTTTAAAGCTCTTTTTCCTAGCTCATTTCTGAGACAGCAGCTTTGACTGTGAAGTGGACAAAATGAAACCCAATAATCTGTGAATTTTGTTCCATATTTTTCCATAGTAGACCATCTAATCATCTTTAGCATATTCTTATCTCAGTTTTTTTTTTTTTTTTTTTTTTTTTTCCCAGCGCTGGGGATCAAATTCACAACCTCGTGCCTGCCAGACAGGCACTTAAGCCACTGAGCCAAACTCCCGGCCCTAGTTTTTTGAGGCAGGGTCACACTATGTAGCTCGGGCCAGGCTTGCACTTGTGTTGTAGCCCAAGCTGGCCTCGAACTCACAACGCTCCGCCTACCTCAGCCTCCTGCGTGCTGGGATTAAAAGCGTGCACCACCATGCCAGGCTCTTATCTCAATTTTGTATTTTTATTCTGTATTACAAATTTTCATATTCCAAAGTAGACAATTTTGTCCTATGAAAGTCTTTGGTTTTCTCCCTCCCCTGATTTTGGAAAAGAAAAAATCGAATACAGAGCATGATGTAATATAAGCTAGACTGAAGTATTAGATGCTTCTCAACCACTTTCTGTCAAACAATTTGAATAAAAAATTTACCGGGAGCCAGTTTTCTTGGAGGATTTGGGTAAATCTTCATAAATTCAGTTTTCAGGCTGGCAGTGTTCATCAAAGCGGAACATAGAAGTAAAACATACATTTTCCACCAGTTTTATTATGCAAAATACTTGATTTTGTATAAAATTGGATTTTTCAAGGTTGGAAAGACTGCGACAAATCACATGAACAGTTCCAAAAAATGCGCACAGAACCAAATATGGTTCCTCACTCTTAGGCAACTAAATGTGAGTGATAAGGAGGTGACGCAGAGGTGGAATGGGAATGGAGAAGGAAGGAAGGAGGGAAGGAAAGAAGGAAGGAAGGGGGGAGGGAGGGCCAAGGCAAGTGGAATCACCCCTGCTCGAGCCTGCAGATACTCCGGGGTGATACGATAACACTTGTACAAGCCCGACAGAAAAGAGAAACTCTGCCCTTCTCAAAACACTCCAAATCGGTTTTAGGATTTATTCTGTTTTGTCTGCATAGTGGTGTGTCTTTGTTTTAACAGGGCCACAGCATGGATGTGGGGGTTATCTGACAGGTTCCAATGGTACTTTCGTCTCTCCTGATTTGGATTCAAATGGAAGATATGACAAAGGCTTAAACTGCATATGGTTCATAACTGCACCTGTAAACAAAGTAATAAAACTCACCTTCGACACATTTGTTCTTGATGGTGGATTGTCTTTGGGGAGATGCTTTGATGATTATGTGAAGGTAAGACTATTAAATTGTAACAGAATCTACTAGCCCCAAGTTAACAAAGTGCATTTTAGGTATATCATAATGGGAAGTCTTGAAAATGGTGAGTACTATTGCTTTTTACAATAATATATTCTTGAATGATTCAACATATAATACTGCAGATGGCATAGCTTCATATCAAACTAATCTTTCATATCAATAGCATGGAGATTTTGTGTGGCTTCTAAATTAACTTTAAGAATCAACTTGTACTTCATCAGTGCCTTGTCGAAAGGTGAACTCTACTGGGCGTGGTGGCACACGCCTGTAATCCCAGCACTTCGGAGGCTGAGGCAGGAGGATTGCTGTAAGTTCAAGTTCAGCCTGGGCCACAAAGTGAGTTCAAGCCCAGCATGAACTGCATAATGAAACCCTGTCTCAAAAAGACAATAAATAAATAAATAAATAATAAAATGGCAAAGTGTGAGAAGACTGGTTGTATGGAGATACTCAAAGGACCTTTGTCAAATCCTAAAATAAATGACAATGTCCGTTATGTGAGTAATCATCTCCTAATTTGTTTATTAAGTTTACAGACTGACTTCTCTTACCACCTTTAGACATGGAAAATATCTCAGTTCTTAAGTCCCATTTAAAGTGAACCATGAACCTTTCTGTTCAATTTTTAAATAATTCTTTAGTATTAAATTATTGTATCTTTCAGACGATATAAATTCAGATAAGGTTTAAGTAGCATCAACCAATACTTACAGGTACACTCTCAGGGGAGAAATAATAAGTATGGTAAGGGTTTTTTTTTTTTCCCCATGGGGAACTTAAATCTGATTGGAAAATTAAGTAAAGACACATGCAAATCCAGCATGAATTGTTCAGGATAATCAATATTTAAGTGCTAACTAATGTATTAGATTCAAGCTTGAAGCACTATGCAAGTTTAAAGGGGAGGAAAATTAATGGTAACCTGGTATGATCAAGAAAAACTTGACAGGGTAAGGGAAAACTTACGCAAATTAAGAGAGAATTCGAGGCAAGGTGAATATAAAAAGGGGTATAGAAGTTGTACTGTGTGTATTCTTTAAAGAATAAAGAGTCTGGCCTTATCGAAGCAAAATGCTAATAGATGAAGAAGTAAAGTTGCCTAAAATAGAGAAAACATAGGTTACAAGGTATTGTGAAAGTCAGATGAATGAATTTAGATTTTACGTAGCCAAAAGCAGGGAGTGGCTGAAGGTTATCCAGGTGAGTGATGTGGAACCCGCATTCAGGCGAGAGAGAAGGAGTGGGCTCTGGGAGAGCCCCTGGGAGCGACCCCGCCTAGATAAGAAATGTCTGGAATCAAGTGGGGCAAAACACGAATGCTAGGTGGTCTTCAATTTTAAGGACATTGGTTTAAAAGAGAAGGAAAAGGTATAGGTGGAATAGATATTTAAGCACTCAGTTATACACTTACATTTTTACTGTGGTAAGCACTGTGTTTAGGATACCATAAAAACCTGTGCACTGTTAGGAGTCGTGGTTTCAGTGACAGCAAAACAGATGCGTGGGATTGCCCTGGGCAGAGAATGGGGCAGAGTTCTCACAGGACACAAGCATCACAGTGACTGGAGACAGGCAGCAGCCGCGCTCCAGTGAGGAGAAAGAATGCTTTCTTAGGCAGCGTGAAGATGGCCATGCACTCTCACCAGCTTCCAGGAAAGGTACTGGAGAAGCAGTTGGAGAGGAGTCGTGAAAACCAGGAGTACTGTTCTACAGTATCACTGAAGTTGAGGGAAAGACTCTCTTCCAAAGGATGGGTGGTTGATGCTATTAAATTCAAATTATAGACCAAGAAAGATTAAAATGAAGAACAAACTCATTCCTTTGGATGTTCACTGTTTTAATAAAATATTGGGACAGAAACCAAGTCAGAGTGAGTTCATGAAAGGCTGGAGATAACAAGGAATGTCAACTCAGACTGAATCCTTCTTTCTTAAAATGAGACCAAAATGGCCAGAATAGCCCCACGCTGATTTTTATGACTCAAGAGTTCCCTTGGTTTTACAGAGAGGTAATAAGCTTTAGAGACAGTACAAGGAATCTATTTTAATAGTCACCAAATTCCTTAATTTCCCTGATCCTTCATCATTCCACCTACTAAAAAGTAATCACACAATAGAACTTTCTTTGCAAGGTTTTGGAGGATTTTTTAAAATGCATATTAGCATGTTTAGCAATATGCCTGACATAACTTGTTAACAAATTTATTTCCCTTTTTTCCTCCTTCGAGTAAATCCAAATAGGCACAGAGCTATGGAATGTCTCTTTCTTAAAATATTGAAAATAATTGACTTACATCAAAACTATTATAAGTTTGAGTTCATGCAGGATAGCTTGCGTGTGATCTTACAGGGAGAGTTGATTGAATTTATTCTCAAGATCTATTTCTAGGATTGTGATTTGATAATGTACAACAGCTTGTAATCTTCTGAATTTCCTCAAATCATGTAGGACAAAAATGGCAATATCAAAACAAGCGGTTCATTTCTACCTTCAAAAAAAAAAAAAAACAAAAAAACCACACTGTTTTCTTCCCACCCAAAAAATCTGTTTACATTGACCCTTGTTTTCCCTCTTGGGAAAGTAATTTCCCTCAGCTGGCAACTCTTCCAATTCCTGCTAACTAACAGAGCAAGCAATGGCTCTTGGAATGTGAAACTTGGAGGTCCCCTTATTACTGAGTCTCTGTGATAAATGGAACATTAGCTCCCTTTTAAATTGCTTCTTAGGCATTATAATAAAATTGCTTTTTAGAAAAGCTAGATTAATTCCACTCTGTAGATAGATACGCAAGGCGTATCATGCCAAGTCCATTATTCATTCATATTTGTGTCAGTGTTATTTTTGAAGGGGTTGGCTTGGGGAGGAAGTAACACATAATGAACTGTGCATTTCATTGAGAGGTTGCTATTGAAATCGACATCACTTCCATTTCACTGAGATGTTTGGCAGTGATTGTACCTGGCACTGGAGATGTAGAGAGTTAAGGACACATCTCAAAGAGTCAGAGCTTCTCAAGGAGCTGTTAGCTCATGGAGGAGACTGATGTAGAAGCATATATATTATTATATAACAAGACAAAAATGACAAATATAAACAATTTAGATTAGCAGAGTGGTGGGAAGATCTCAGTAGCTTCATTCTGAGGCTCAGAAAGGGCTTCCTAGATGGAATGAGCAAAATAAATGGAAGTTTCCTCCTTTTTTTTTTTACCCTCCACAAATTGAGAGGAACATCACAAAAGCATAGTTCTTGAGGGAGGCTGGCCACCAAAACTAAAGAAAAGAGGAGTGGCTCTGCCCTGTGTAATGTCACGCCCAGCTTCTGGACACCAAATTCCTCATTGATTCAGTCACTCCTGTGGTGAGGAGTGATGAGGTGACTGAGAGGGACCGGAAGTGTAACTCTGACTTCCTTTTCTGGGAAGCATGGTAGCAGCAGTAAGAAGATGGCCCCCCCTCAATATTTCCCGGCGTTCCCTAAGCCAAATCAGTGCCCCATTTATGGCCAGTATTTTATAAAGCTTCCTCTTTCATCTAATGTGAAAATTTTCTGTATTAATTGCCCTGTGGGATTCAACAATTTGCTTTCTAAGCAGTAAATGCCAGATTTACCACCCCCCCCCAGTATTGTTTAATGGCAGTATAAATCCCACACTTGTATAAAACATTCCCGAGGGACTGGTACTGATTACACTGAAAACCTCTGCCTTAACCCACTGGGTTTAGTCATTTGATCTGTGGTCAACCACTGGGAGGAGGAACTGGCTGTCTTTGGGTAGATCAGCAGTCCACACAGGCATTGGCTTCCTATGAGGTCCTGCCTTTCTTCCTTCTTTTCTTTTTTCCTTCCTTCCTTCCTTCCTTTTTCCTTTCTTTTCTTCCTTCCTTTTCTCCTTCCTTTCTTTCCTTCCTTCCTTTAGTTATTCAAATGTTGATGTGTGTCTACTTTATTCCAGACATTTGTCCAAGCACAGGAAAAGAGCGTTAAGATTTTTCAAAAATCCTGCACTAATTGGATCTTGAATGTCCTCCAAAGGCTCATGTGTCAAAGGTTCGGTGGCCAGCCCATGACATGAGCAGGAGGTTGTGGAAGCTTCAGGAGGTAGGGCCGAGTGGAAGGAAGTTAGGTCACTGGGGGTTGTGACCTTTGAGAGGTGACATTGGTACTCCAGCTCCTTCTCTCTCTCTTTTTACTTTCCTGCCACCATGAGGGGAGCAGGCTCCTCCCCGACATGTACCCTCCTAGGTTTTCCCTCACTAAAGGCCCACAGCAACAAGGCCAGGTGACTTTGGACTGAAACCGAATTTAAAGCAGGAGCCAAATTAAACCTTTCTTTTAAATTGGTTATCTCAGTTATTTCGTCCCAGTGATGGAAAACTGACTAGCAGAAATGCTGTGAAAATACCTGTCCTGGTGGAGCAGGTTCTAAACATTGCTGCTTTGATTCTCTTCCTGAGACCAGTGGGACTAGCACAAGTTTTATTCCACATAGTTCGGAAATGAAACAGAGTTCAGCCCCATGCCTGTATTCTGTTTCTCTTACCAAAGTATGCTCCAGCGTGTTGTCCAGAAGACCCTATCAGAGAGTCTACAGTAAGAGCAAGAAATTCACAAAGATACCAGGCACAGTGGCACATGCTGATAATCCCAACTACATGGGAGGCTGAGGCAGGAAGAATAAGCAAGTCTGGGGACAACCTGGCAACTTAGTGAAGCCATGTATCAAAATGAAAAGTGCTGGAGACATAGCATATTGGCAGTGCTCCTGTACTGGGAAGAAAGAAATTCATGAAAGAGACCAAGTGATGGGAGGGGAGAAAAGGACATAAAAAGAGTTATGTTATGTACATGTACCAACTCCTTATGATGAATGTTATCATTATGTATTACAAACATATACTCATGAAAATTAAAATTTTTTAAAACAATAAAAATTTGAAATAGTCAAATAAGAATACAAAACATTCTCCTATTAGCAAATTCCCTAAGAAATATTAAATAACAAAATTCTACAGGAATTAATGTCTGCAATTATTGTTAGTTCTAAAAACAATTAAATTCTAATTTCAAAGTCTGTCGCTCTTGTGCATTAAAAGTTTATAGGAAATAAAATCCAAAAATTTCCTTTCCATTTCTTCAACTGTTCAAATTAATGGGCAGGTAATGAGCAGGACCTTGCAGTAGTTCTAGTCACCAGAGGCAGATTTCTACTAAATTATTTGCTAGATCCCTTCAGGATTTTAAGTAGATTCTAATACTATTAAAGGGATTTAAAAACTGAGAAAATGCAAAATTCTTTTCAGCACTTGCCCACATCTATAAGATTTAGAACATAATTCAAACCCTAGGCCTAATGAGGTGTCCCAGGAAATGTCAACTGCCAGGAACCAGACAGTAGGCAGCTCCACCATGAGGGTCCTGAGGACACATGTGTGCTAGTCCTTAGCCAGCCCCCTCCCCAGTACCCTGGGCACTGCCTGTAGCATTCAGAGAGCAACTCTGCCAGAGGCCCACGGTGCAGATTTGGGGTTGGCTGAGAATAGGAGCGCAGATGGAGAAATCTTGGCTTTTGCTACACAGGCGTCTACAAGCCTATGTCAGTTGTCCAGAAGCCACAGGCTATTTCAGCTTGGTTAGGAGAAAGCTTATTGTGGCAGTGAATGAAAGAATGCAAAGGTAGCATAGGGCCAGACATGTATGCAATTCCTTCCTCTCCAACCCTGGCTTCTCCCTCTTACTTTCCTCCATATTTACTAGTTATCTATTTAAAACCCAAGTCAGGTCTTAGAACTCTTGCAGGGTGTGATTCCAGCTGTTTGGCACCAATGGATTGAACTCCCTAGCCTTGTCTAATACCTCTCCCAACTTGTCCTGTCCTCTCATTTCTAGCCCATCCAATGCATGTGCTGTGCATTTCATGCATCCACAGCCTCCCATCCCGAGTTCCCTCTGGCTGTTCTTTTTCTCTTTTGTAAGTCTGAAAGGTCTCTGTTTATTTTTAAGGACCAATTCAAATGTCTACATGAAGTCTTTCCTGATTTCCACCATCTTCACCACATTTCCATTCTTTTATGGTAGTACTTCTTTTTCCCCATTTTTTTGCATGATTCACATACCCGTGTGTGTGTGTGTGTGTGTGTGTGCGGTATATTTAATTTATCAGCCTTTTCTCTCCCTGGTCCATCGGCACCTTGGAGGTATAGAAAGTGTTTTTCACCTCCTAGCACCGTGCAGCGAGTTCTGACACACAATATACCTTAATGGTAGGTGGAATAAAAATTCTCACTGATGGGATTGTGATCTTAATGGAACCTTAATTCGTTTACCACAAAAAGTATGTCACCTCCAACTTGGCAAATAGCCTCTTCTTCAAAATTATCGGGTTAGATTCCAGAATTCTTCAGTCGCTTCTGAAATTATGTTAAAGGAGGAGAGACATTGCCATCTAGTGGTAAATTTATTTCATTTATTTATTTTGGAATGACTATAACTGTTCCTATTTGACATACTCCTAGTATTTTAAAATAATGTCAGCAGTCATGGTTGTTATAAAGTGTCTGGCACAGCATGTTATGACAATTATTTCAAACTACACAAACATACACAGTTATTTTAGAAATACAATCAAGTTTACTGAGATGGCATACAACTTGATTTTTCTAATAGAGGATTTGGAAGAGATCTAGGCCCCCACTGTTCCTGCTAGCAGTAGTTCTGGGTGCTGGAGACATCACAGTGAATAATCCAGTCTCCCCATCTATGAGATCTACTTTCTTGTTGAGAAGAAGGCCAGAAAAAGCACACAAGCTCCAGGCCTACAGCAGGTATCCCAGCAAACATAGGCTCCCAGAAGACAGTTAGATTATAATAAAATAAAATGCTGGGGGAGGTTAGCGCTGGGTACAGTTTTGGCCTCTCTGAGGAGAGCTGAGATCCTGCCACAGCCCTTGGCCATTGAAGAGCTGCACAGTGACAACTGTTAGCCAGTGCAGAGGCTGGGGCGCTCCTGGGTGGGAGAGAAAGCAGTGAGTCTGAGAGCAGGCACAGGCCAGATCTGACGGGGCTGCAGAGGAGGGGGAGCCTGCACTCACTGTAAGGCGAACCTGCCGGAGAATTTCCTGGGAACAGGAGTGAAATCTGACTTAAGGTCACAGACCCTCGGCCAACTTGGCGGAGAAATCCGGGACTGCCCCGTGGAATGAGGGATCTTCAGGTAAAGGGTGACAGTAGTAGCACTGGAGATGGCATCCTCTGAGATACATTTTGAAAGTGGAAGGGAATGAATGTGGGAATAAAGAGAAGGTATAAAAGAAATCAAGTGTGAGTGAAATTTTAAGCTTGAGCCATTTATTGAGATGAAGAAGACTTGGGAAGAACAGTTTAGGGAGGGGTGGAACTATGGTTTGAGTGTGTCCACTGAGCTCAAGTGTTGGACAATCCTCAAATTCGTATGTTGATATTTGGAGACAGGGCCCTTGGGAAGTAATGAGGGCTAAATGAGGTCGTGAGGGGGTTCCCCAGGAGAAGGGAGGCGGGAGATGGCACGCCCTGGCTCTCTCTGCATGTGATGCCTCTCGCCTATCATGATGAAGCAGGGAGGCGGCTTGACCTTGGACTCCCTAGCCTCCAAAAGTGTGAGAAATGCATTTCTTTATCAATCACCCAGTCTGGGATATTCTGATATAACCACACAATACAAACTTAGACAGGTGGATAGCAGAGGAGAGAAATCAAAGCACATATTCACTTATTAGGTACTGACTGTCCTATGTGCCAGGCACTCCTAAAATCTGGGGACATGGCAATGAACAGAACAGACATAAATCTGTGCTTCTGTGGAACTTGCATTCTCTTTAGAGGAGAAGACAATGAAATGAACAAGTCACATATCTAGTATGTATAGAATGTCATATTTACCCTGAAAATCGGACAGGAAAGGAAACGGGAAATGTCAGGACAGTTGACGTAGGAAAGCCCTTCCTCAGTCAGTGACCTGGAGTAGAGACTGCGGGGACTGTAGGACAGTTGTGTGGATACAGAGGAATTGGGACTCAGGCAAAGGACCGGCAAATTAATAGCCAAGAGACAGGATGGCATCTGGGTGGTTCAAGAGGAAACAAAGCAGAGACAGTAAGAAATGAGACCAGGAAGATCAGGAGAGCAGATCCCGTCAGGTCTTAGCCATTATCATGGCTTTGGCTTTTGTATTGAGGAGAGAGGAAACAGGCAGACTGCAGAGTGGTGGCCTGGCCTGGCTTCTTCTAACACTAACCTCTGGCTGACATTTTGAAAACAGACTAGAGAGGGACAAAAGTAGAATTAGGGGGCTCCATAAAGATGCTTCGGTGATGATCCAGGCGAGGCATCAGAATGGCTTGGAGCAACGCGGTGGTGGGAGCAGGGGTGAGGCGAGCAGTGGGTTTGAGGACCCTTGTGACACACTATTCTTTGAGTCATATATTACTTTCCCAAAGAGGAAAAAAAAGTTAGGTACCATACCAGTTGTTTACTGAAAATTTTTGTAATGTCATCGACCCCATCACAATTCTGTTCCCAAATTAAGGCTTAACAGTCAGAACACCAATGTAAACATCCTTAGTCATGACCTTTGGTGACTTCACATCCTATGCAATGTAAAATAATGCAATTCTTCATGAGTAAGGGAGAACTCAGGAGCTCATTTGCTTTGCAGGTGTATGACGGGGACAGTGAAAATGCAGCCTTGGTAGGAACATTCTGTGGGTTCACCGTGCCTGCTCCTTTTGTCTCTTCTGGCAACTTCCTTACAGTTCAGTTCGTCAGTAGCCTATATTTTGAAACAGAAGGATTTCATGCTACATATACCATCATGGACAGTAAGTAAATTGACACTCATATATGTTATTAAATGCATGAGTATTTCTGTACTAAAAAAATGCTATTTTATTATATCTAAACTTGATGTTGATTACTAAATTATATCCCAGTTGATCCCTAAACATATTTTATTAACTGTTTAATCTGCAGTACAAATTTGGTGCACTCCTTAGGTAAAATGTACATTTAAATCCTTAATAGAATGATACAAGTATGTACCCTTCATGCTAGGAGGGTAGGAAAGGCAGAATGGTAGAGACCGTGTGATGACAGATGAGTAAAACACCTCCTACATTGTTTATCTCTTCCCTTCTCAGTGCCTTGTGGTGGAATGTACAATGCAACTTCGATTCCCCAAAATGTTTCATCACCCTATGTATTAAATGCCGGATTTCCATTTTTCACCTGTACTTGGGTCATCGAAGCACCTCACCACAAGCAGGTCAAGATAACCGTGTGGGAACTACAGCTGCATTCAGAGGACTGTGCCCAGAACTACTTAGAGTTTCAGGACTCACCAGAGGTAACCATGACAGGATGGGCAACAGCCACAACTGGTGTCCTTTTTACTAATATTTGAAAAATACTTGAAATAGTTAAGGCATGAGTAAATAAATCCTCAAAGTCACTTATGTTTTTCAACTCCATTTGTGTACAATGAGAAACCTGAATTTGGTTCTGTGGGTCAGGAGCTTTCAAAACTTTCAGATGCCTGCAGATTATCTAGGTGTCTTGTTAAAAATGTGCACTCCTGGGGCCACTCTCTGATGCTGACTCCCCTGCATAGCACCCGTCAGTCTGAATTTTTGATGAGCATCTCTAGTGTTCTGGTAATGATATCAGTGCTCCATAGATTAGGCCCATGTCTGTAGCTAGTGGGACCTGTGTACAAGAAGAATTGAAAGAGTCTATGTGGAACATGGAAAAATTAGCTGATAGACCATCAGGGTTCAGTCTAGCAGGACTGTATTCATGGTAGTATAATAAGGGGAGGAAAACAAGAAAGAGAGAAAGACCTCTTTTGATTAAAAGACAGGAAAAAAAGAAGAAAATCTTAATTTCTCATTGGGTAAGTTGTTGAAAAGACTGTCAGGATATGAAAATGTGATGTTAACATAGGGTCTAAAAAACTTGAACATAATCATCAGATAGACAGATAATTGATAATGAAAATGACGAGATTACCTGGAGAATTATGTAACACAGGGGCTCAGCATGGACACCTGGGGAACACTCGGGAATACCAGGATTGTCTTTGCAGTCTGGGGAGTGATTCTCCTGCTCATTCCAAGCATGTCATGTTCAGACCCCTGTGTGCTGTCAATGAGAATCCTATCTGTCATGTTCTGAGGTCTCAGGCTCCTCCTCATTATAAAGCTGGGGTTGCCTGGTTCTCACATGTCCCTGTCTTGTGGGGAAAACTCCAGTCTGTCTGACTCCAATGTGCAAGCTTCTGAATAGACACCAAATTTGCTAAATTTTATACAAATCTTAGAAATTGGAATTAGTTTTCAGCTCTGTGCTTGTCAAGATGCTTGGTTATCATCATTCTACAGTTTAGTAGTTTTTGGGACAAAACTATTCCTCAGTGGTAGCCTCAGCAGGAACTTATAGCAAAATAGACAAGACTTTTTGGACTGAAGCTCTTTCAATTTTCCATTGGATCATTAAGTTGAAACAGCAGAGTTTGGGGCAGACCCTTTGGCTGGGCTAAATAAGGCAAGTTGGAAACATGGCAGCCACTGGACTAGCTTACAGTATGACCCAGTATTTGTCATGATTGAATAGGGACTTTCATCTAAATAAATAAAGGAAAAAACAAAGCATTTTGGTTTAAGCAGATAGGGAGGAAAGAGAGAAACTGATGAATGAGTTGGAGAAACTGGCATTCTCAAGCTATCCAAGAGTAGAAAGAGACCTGTAGTGGGAAGACTGTGAAGGAATTGTGTGGTTCAGACAATACAGAGGGACTGAGATGGATAGATGACTAGTCTTGGGGTAGGCAACCACAGAAATTGGGGAAGAACATCACTGGTATCAAGAAGCTCAAAGTAAAGATGTTTAATGGTCTATAAAAACTCAGACCTCCAAGGGTTTAGAAAGAAAATCAGCAATTACTGTGACCTAAAGCATCACAAGTCTGTAATAAATGAAAGGATGCAACCAAGAGGAAAGTTAATAAAAATGGCGGGAAGACTCAGGGAGCCTCTTTGGCACATTTAGAGACCTACCTAGGAAGATGAGCTTTGTCATATGGATGGATGCTGCAGTGAGGAGCACACATAACCCCCTACACACACCACCACCAGCACCACTGCTACCATCGCCACCCCACCGCTGCCACCACCACCAGCACCACCAGCACCACTACCACTACTATCACCACCACCACCACCACCACCACCAGTACCACCACTACCATCACCAGCAGCGCCACTACCACCATCACCACCACCATCACCATCACCACACCACCACCACTGCCACCACCACTGCTACCACCACCACCACCACCATCACCACTGCCACTACCACCACCATCATCACTGCCACCACCACCATCAATACCATCACCACCAGCACCACGGCCACCATCACTACCATCACCACCAGCACCACCATCACCACCATCACCACCATCACCACCAGCCATCACCACCAG